>CM025665.2:2057454-2071942 GCA_014621495.2 Entosphenus tridentatus
CAAGCAGTCAAAATGCAAACAAAAAGAAAACAACTCTGATAATGATATGCACTGTCCTTGAAGTTGATTGGTTCACACCCGAGACAGCTTTTCTTAGAGCCTAGTCTCCATTGGTGTTGGACCAGATGACGCCAAAAGGCGTACATCTCAAAAACAGCGCACTATCAGAATATTGAGAGCTCGGGGTAAGCATTTACACTATGAGATCTCCTTTCGCAGTGGCAAAATATAGTAGTGGATTTTTACCCTTTAAGCTGGTAAAAAACTGACACTTTATACAAGGCATCATGTTGGCAATAACCACAACACAAGCAGCCAAAATGCAAACAAAAAGAAAACAACTCTGATAATGATAATGATATGCACTGTCCTTGAAGTTGATTGGTCCACACCCGAGACAGCTGTTCTTAGAGCCTAGTCTCCATTGGTGTTGGACCTGATGACGCCAAAAGGCGTGCAACTGAAAAACAGTGCACGATCAGAGTATTGAGAGCTCGGGGTAAGCATTTACAATATGAGACCTCCTCTTTACCAGTGGCAAAAATATAGCAGTAGGTTTTTACCCTTTAAACTGGTACAAAAACTGACACCTTTATACAAGGCATCATGTTTGCAATAACCACAACACAAGCAGTCAAAATGCAAACAAAATGAAAACAACTCTGATAATGATATGCACTGTCCTTGAAGTTGATTGGTTCACACCAGACACAGCTTTTCTTAGAGCCTAGTCTCCATTGGTGTTGGACCAGATGACGCTAAAAGGCGTACAACTAAAAAACAGCGCACTATCAGAATATTGAGTGCTCGGGGTAAGCATTTACACTATGAGACCTCCTTTAGCAGTGGCAAAATATAGTAGTGGGTTTTTACCCTTTAAACTGGTAAAAAACTGACACCTTTTTACAAGGCATCATGTTTTTAATAACCACAACACAAGCAGTCAAAATGCAAACAAAATGAAAACAACTCTGATAATGATATGCACTGTCCTTGAAGTTGATTGGTCCACACCCGAGACAGCTTTTTTTTGAGCCTAGTCTCCATTGGTGTTGGACCAGATGACGCCAAATGGCGTACAACTCAAAAACCGCGCACTATCAGAATATTAAGAGCTCGGGGTAAGCATTTACACTATGAGACCTCCTTTACCAGTGGGTAAATATAGTAGTAGGTTTTTACCCTTTAAACTGGTACAAAACTGACACCTTTATTACTGCCCAGCGGCCGGAGGGGAGAATGGGCCCATAAACAAGCACGGTATAAAGCAAATTAGTAAAATTAGGAAGTGTAATCCAATGCGACACAGAGAGTCGGTTAGCACACAGTTAACGTATAGCCTGGTTGATTTCTTTCTTCCAAAGATTGCTAAATTAGAAGTTAAGTGCGTGACTATGTGTTTGTTTCTCTCTGTTTGGCTCTGTGTGAGTCTCTCTCTGCTTGTGTATCTTTCTGTGTGTCTCCATGTCCATGTTTTGTCTCTCTCTCAAATTTAGCAATCTTTGGAAGAACGTAATCAACCAGGTGGGGTGTTGACTGTTTTGTTGGCCGACTCTCTATGTTGTATTACATTATGCTTCCAAGTTTACTATGTTTGTTTTCTCATTAATTTGTAGCTGATGATAGTTGCTTGTGTTGCAATCGAAACGTCGTTTTCTATTATTTAATTTTATTTATTTAAACGTGACTTCACCGAAAGAAGCAAAGAGTATTATCATCTATGTCCTTGATAATTGCCGTACCCCTTCTCCGCGCTGCATAACATCGTAAGATACAGTTTACATTTACAGGTGCAGTGAATTCTTGTACCACTCGGTGAGGGTTAGTACCTCACTGTATATATATCTTGGCGTTTCTGAAAGTGTTTGAAATAGATAACAATGCATTCAAATCTCAGCTCGCATTATGCGCATGCATAATGTACGTTGACTCGTTAATCCCCTCCCCCCCCCCCCACTTTGCGCAAGAGCGCAGAAGTGTGGTTACCACATCTACGCCTCTATATAAGGAACAAAACAGGTGGACTTCTCCACAAATCTGGCTGTCGCCTGATGACGCTAGTTGTAATTACTGGCGAAACGTCGTACTCAGATTGTAAATGTTGTGGCTTGGCTCTCCAACACACCGGTGTGCTGTACTAGTGACGAATTGGCACGTTCTGTGTACATGACAACCCTTACTAGTTGACTGTGTCAGGTGGTGGCGGGTTTAACGACACAAAAAACCTCTTATGGAAAATTCAGCTATCTGGGTTTTTAACCAGATCTAAATGGCATGACCATATTACTCCGATCCTGTCCTCCCTGCACTGAGCTCCCTATAAGGTCTACTTTAGATCGTTTCACGTTTAAGGCCTTGAATGACTTGGCTCCTAAATATCTCACAACAGATCTGCTTAAGTTTTATATTCCACTGCGAAATCTTAGATCTGCTGGTGCTGGTCTACTACTCATTATGAACCCCAAAAGCATATGGTTCCATTCTAAGAGAGATGGAGCCATCTGCAGCCTGGCTGCACGATTGTGGAATTCCCTTTCTTTCTCGGTCCATGAGGAAATGTGAGTCTGTTCCACTGTTTAAATCTCGTCTGAACACTTAGCTGTTTTTACTGCAGGCTTTCTCCATAGCTGGAGCTATATGTCAAACACTGTGAGGCCTTGTGCGAATTGTGCTGCAGAAACGGAGTTTATTATATATTATTATAATTACTGCATTATAGCGGATTAATTTGACCTTCAGTTAACCATAAAGCAGTGTTTTCAGTGACAGTAGACTATCGATTATCCGCATGTGGTTTATCTGATTTGAGGATTAACCGCCCACCTGAGATTTTGACATAATTTAATATCTCGTGGATTTTCCCTTAAGCCCAAATTATTAATCCAAAAACAGTTGTACAACATTGTTATTCTTGAAAATGTTTATTACAAGTCATGTAATCCGAAATCCACGTGATCGCCCCTACAGTACAGTAGTTGCATATCTTTACAGCAGTGGGTGGAGTTTTATTGACTTTTAATTGGCGTGGCTCTGTAATAAAACAAGATAAAATATTATTTTCAACAAATTTTGGTTTTGTTCATTAACAAACTAAATTTCTTAACTTAAACATAATGTCCAGCTATGTAAGTGTTTTTTGGTATAGAGATCCGCGGAACATGGATATTTTTGGATTCGCCGCGATTTTGTATTCTCAGCGGCTGTCCTCCCCGTCATTAGCGCGGATAATCGAGAGTCTCCTTATTCATTTTATAAAACTTGGTATATTCGTGGCCAGAGCACCAATACGTCACGTTATTGTTGTGCGGTGTGATAACCAAAACATTTGCGATTGATTTTCCTGCAGACCATAGTCCCCATTGGGAACATAGAAGCCTTGACATTTGTCCTGGTTCCTGTGAACATTTCAACAAGAACCAGGAGCAAGAGAGAGGGGCTTATTTCATGCGTCATTGCTACTCTACTCTACTACTATACCTGTGGAGAAGAACGGTAATTTTAAAAAGTCCTTGTTGGTGACTATGCTGCACGTGGCTGCCAAAGATGGTCTATTGTTATTCGCCAGGCGGTGCTGGCTTCACTGCATGTGGTGGGCATGTAGTAGTAGTCACCCACTGCTGTGGAGGCAGCAGTGACGAGGGTTGGTGGATCACACACAGATGGACTGTGAAACTCCCTTCACGGTGGAGGTGACCTACCCTGGCTCTAAACTACAAACTGTAAAAAAAAAACTGCCAAGAGAAGTTCGTACAGCATCGTGCAGACTATTATCAACTCTCACTTTTGTACTGGGATAGAGCGTTGCTCCCCCGCACACGTGGGTTTTCTCCAGCAGTTGCAGTTTCCTCTCACTCAGAAAGGGACTGCAAACAAATGCATTACTATGATTATTGTTAAGTCTGAAGTTCATTGTTTGATGATGCCACATGTCCTGTTAATTTTTACGTAAAAATGTTCTGTTGGCAGGGAGCGCAGCACCTCGGTTGTTTTTGTCGGGGATGTTGCAGCGTGCATGGTGGATATTGGCAATAGCCCTGACAGTTACACAGGGGGTGGGGGTGGTGGTGGATACATCCCATCAGTGGCAGGCAAGATATTTCATTCTCATTTCACAATTTTTATTTCACACACTGATTTAAAAAAATATACCTTCACTGTGCGTTATTTCGACAGACACGGCTAGATATTGCCAAACGTAGAATTGTTACACCCTACATTAAAACTGGATGTCGATCGTGCATAATGGAAGTACTTTTGTTACAAATATATGTTTTATCTATGTAATGTGAATTCTTGACCCGGATAACTTGTGATACAATCAGAACACATTCATCTGTAATGGTTCATATCGAGTTTGAATCTGATTGGTTGCCTATTTAAGAAGCCGGGTCATGTGACGCGGTTATCCTGACTTCCTGGATCCTGTTCTGAAGATGCTTGGCGCAGCTTCAAGCGAAACAGTGCACGTAATCTGATTGAGCTAAATGTGGTTCCTTACAAAAGTTACATGTTTGGTGTATGAACATCTTAACACCAGTTTTATTGCCAGAAAGGGTAAAATCTATTATTTTCTTTCATGAATGTGGTTGTGAGAGTCTCCCTCACTCACCGGGTGAGCTGAGCATGTCAACAATCACAATCGGCGTGGCGCCGTCACAGAAGCTTGTGCGCCATGTGACAATTTCATTTATTTGGCAGTGTCGGGTGGTGGAGGGCCTTACGACACACGTTTCGATAAATCATCATGGCTTAACGCAAAAAAATAGTCATGCATTAATCATTATATTGCCTACGAAAGCCTACGTGCCAAGTTAACATACTGCATAATGTGTCTATTTAACGTTTATCTCTTGACCATTGTTGTTGAATTCAATACAGTCACCCCTCTCTATCCGTAAGGGTTACTTTATTGAAAACGCTCGTGAATGCAGAAGCCTTGTTCCAATGGGAACAATGGGCTTATGTTCCTGGTGCAAGTGAACATAGGGGGGAAATGGTAAATGTTTCATAACAATGACTACAATAAATAATACATTAAAATATTACTTTATTTTAATTACCTTTGGTGATGGTGATTTGACGAGATGGAGGTGGTGGTGAGGAATTCAGGAGGATGAGTCCTCAGGCGATGCAGCTGTTTGATAACAATAAGTATAATTTGGAGTAACAAGTGTAATTTCCACTGCTGTGTTTATGACTATGCACTGCTTTTTGTTGTTGGCTGCATACGGTGTGAAAGAAATGCAACATACATAGACTGGTCGTTTTCTTTAAAGGATTTTATTTCGTATGTTTCTCTGCATAGGTGTGGGTGCTACGTCTAGCATATCGAGCAGTATGTACGTGTCAACTGAATCTACGTGCAAACAAAAGGTGGATTGCTTCGTGCAAACCATGAAGTGCATTGCAAAAGTCGTTTTGAAAGAGTACTACGAAATTACTGAAGCCGTAATCGGGCTGATCAATACCCTTGTGGACATCGGTTTGGTGCTAACATCCAATCTTAATCCAGGTAAAGAGTTAATCGAGTGATATTGTGCTTTTGTTTTGTCAAAGCAGTGTGGACGCGCAGTAAATCCATGTATCACCATGGTGTTAATGCTTTTTCTGACCATTTGCTTGTTTTAAAATCACCATCCACCAGCCTTTCTACCGTGGAATCACACTGCTGATTGATTTTGGGGTACAGTTTTGTATTAAACCAAAACTGATCGAACCAGTTATATGGCTCAATCGGCTCAAAACGGTTTAGGAAAGGCTCTCTTATGGTTAAGCATTTGCTAAAAGTGAGTTTGAATTGGTTCAAATTTGACAGCATACATCTCGGGCTCGGTTTTTCGCTAATAAAAATTCATTTTTTAAGCTCCGAAATTGGTGCAGAAGAGGTCGCTTGCAGCAGGTCGAACAAATTGTGCGGTGAACATCTACGGCCTCGTCAAGAAATTTAAACTTCAAGACTTTGTAGACACGGTGATTGGCTGCGGATGCAACATGGTGGTGGCTCTGCCCGCCAAAATGCTCTGCACTGTTTATGAGATCTACACGTGAGTGCCATTAACGTTTCATGTTAACTGTTATATTTTGAACACTTTATTAGACGTCTTGGTTTTTAATATGTATACTAGCAGGAAGTACCCAGTGTTGCCTTCAAAACTTTTCATCTCTTACACAAATACTAAGCTATTATAAAAGCCCGGCGTTCCGTTTGCCTGTCCATTTGTCCGTCAGCAAAATGATAAGAGCCTTTCAGCAGTCCTGAATTAAAAAGTTATAGAAAGTGGGTGTAAAAAGTTGATCTAAAAGGTTTCCGAAAATTGTTGACCCCCTTCCCCAATTTTTTTTTACCCCACGCAATTTTTTTTATTTTGTAGGCATATATTCCTACACACCATACATACAATATGATACTCTTTGATTTTTTCGGTAAAGTAACGTAGGTAAAAAAATTAAATAAATGAAAAAACAACTAAATTAAATCAACGTTTCGGGCGCAACACAAGCGTACTTCTTCAGGTGGGGACAACGTAGCGAAAGCACAACCGCTTAAGTGTGTCTCGGAGATGGCTGTGACGAGGAATTATATAGTCACGGATGATGGAGGGGAGGGGCCATGGTGAGTGTGGGGGTAGGGTTTGGGCTGGGAGGTGACGTTGTGAACACCGGGGGTGCACTGGGAGGCAAACGACATAAGCTGAAACTGAAGCTTTGTGATGTAGATGGCGGAAGTAGATAAGCAAGCTAGGATTAAGCCGCCTTTTGTTATGCTGCCGGGCGGGTAAATTAGAAATGCGCAAGCTAACAACGTATGGAGTTAAAACAGAAATGTGTAAGTAAAAAACTAAAAAACAACGTGTGGCAAAGGTGATGGTAGTGTGTGAAGCTAGGGGTAACAGACTGGGAATATGGATATGTTTATGAAAATAAATCTAAACTGGCTGTCTAGCAGTAAACTGCACGTTAGCTAAAGTTTAACTTGGTTAATTGCATCTTTCCAATGATAGCTCAATTTGAATCCATCATCTCGGTTGAAGTTATGTCTATGTTTTTATATCTGGATGGCTTCATGGACAAATCTTTGTTAGTATCCAGGAGGCTTGCAGAGTACCTTGGTATCGGAGAACACAACGTCATGAAAACCAGCAGTATTATAACAGTGGTCAGCTATGGCCGAATAATTCGTCCTGCCATGTTTCAAATCCGACTTGTGCTCGCGAAAGCGATCAGAAATATGTCGTTTCGTTTCCCCGATATTACAATCCCCACAGGTGCAACTCAGTTTCTGATCGCATTCGCGAGCACAATTCGGATTTGAAACATGCAAGGACGAATTATTCGGCCCTAGCTGACCAGTTATAATACTGCTGGTTCTCATGACATTGTGTTTTCCTATACCAAGGTACTCTGCAAGCCTCCTAGATACTACCATAGATGTGTCCATGAAGCCATCCAGATATACAAACATAGACATAACTTCAACCAAGATGATGGATTCAAATTGAGCAATCATTGGAAAGATGTAATTAACCAAGTTAAACTTTAGCTAACGTGCAGTTTACTGCTAGACAGCCAGTTTAGATTTATTTTCATAAACATATCCATATTCCCAGTCTGTTACCCCTAGCTTCACACACTACCATCACCTTTGCCACACGTTGTTTTTTAGTTTTTTACTTACACATTTCTGTTTTAACTCCATACGTTGTTAGCTTGCGCATTTCTAATTTACCCGCCCGGCAGCATAACAAAAGGCGGCTTAATCCTAGCTTGCTTATCTACTTCCGCCATCTACATCACAAAGCTTCAGTTTCAGCTCCTGTCGTTTGCATCCCAGCGCACCCCCGGTGTTCACAACGTCACCTCCCAGCTCACACCCCCCCCCCCCCCACCCCAAGGCCCCACCCCCACCATCCCCCCTGACTATATAATTCCTCGTCACAGCCATCTCTGAGACACACTTAAGCGGTTGTGCTTTCGCTACATTGTCCCCACCTGAAGAAGGACGCTTGTGTTGCGCCCGAAACGTTGTGATTTGATTTAGTTGTTTATTTATTTTATTTTATTGTTTTACCTACGTGACTTTACCCAAAAAAACAAAGAGTATGAATCTTTGCAGTCACGAAAACTTCAAATCTAGATACAATATGATACGTACTATCTCGTGACGCTATAGTAGTATCTACTGCTATCGTAATATCTATTGACTATAGTAGTATGTACGGACTTGTAGTATCTACTGACTATAGTATTATCTACTGACTCTACAGTAGTATCTACTGACTATAGTAGTATCTACTGACTCTACAGTAGTATCTATTGACTCTACGGTAGCATTTACTGACTTTATAGTAGTATTTACTGACTACAGTAGTATCTGCTGACGCTACAGTAGTATCTACTGATGCTATAATAGTGTCTACTAACTCTACAGTAGTAACTAAGGACACTACAATAGTATCTACTGACTCTACAGTACTATCTACTGACTCTATAGTAGTTTATATTAACTCTGTAATAGTATCTACTGACTCTTCAGGAGTAACTACTGACTCTGCAGTAGTATCTACGGACTATAGTAGTATCTACTAACTATAAAGTATCTAGTGACTATTGTAGTATCTACTGACTCTACAGTAGTAACTACTGACTCGACAGTAGTATCTACTGACTCTACAATAGTAACTACTGACTTTACAGTAGTATCATTACGATCAGCCTACATTGTTGCAAAGTGTGATTTTCTTAGTTTAGATTGGACCAAGGGCAAAAACAAATAGCAAGTGTTCATCCGGGGCTTAGTTAATTGTATCTGTGTATTTTGTTGAAACGTAAACCCAATTGTTTGTCAGTTAAAAGTATTCCAAGGATAGGCGTACACACACACAGACAGAAAATTACTTTTATAGGTAAGATATGTGTGTGTACAGCTGTGAAATGCATAAAAACATTTGTAAAGTAGCGTTAATGCAGTGGCACTCCTGCAGCCGAGTCCCCGTAGACTCCTACGTAAATAGGAAGACTTTTACCAGGGTCACTTCCGATTATCGACATCACGTTGTGGAGAGGACAGGGGTCAGCAATTTGGAGCTCTGGAGCTGCGTGCGGCTCTTCAAGGGCTGCTTAACATTATTTGATTATTAACACTTGCCCGTTCTGAGGACGTACGTGTACGTCAGCCTTACACAAAACCATGTGCATGTCATCGAAACAAAATTGGAAGAAACACCGAAATAAACATAACTATCGGTACATTTTCCAATATTAAGACGTACAGACTCCCACAAAGACATGCGAGAGGGCGTGTGGCACAGTTTGGTGCCAACTCTCATAGAGTGCAGTGGTCATGTCGCTACGGTTCTCTGCGGTGAATACCACGTCTTTAAAAACAACAGCACTACTACGCCTCTCTAAATTAAATTAGCACCGAGCCGGTGGCGTGTTCTGAGATTCAACGGTGAATGGGACCCACCCTGCAACTGGCAGACGTCTTAGAACGGGAAAGGGTTAAGAACCACCGTCTCATCTTCACATTGAAGCCGTTGACATATTGAATGTTTTACCAAATTCGAAAAAAATTACTCTTCTTGTTATGTTGGTTGCTGAATTCTGGGATAAAATGAAGTAGCCCCTGAAGTGTCGACAACTCATTCCTAGCGCACAGTCGTTGCTCACGTTTACCACTTGCCAGTGGTCGAGAAGTTGATGATTATGATGGTTGTGACAATTGTTTTTGATAATGATGTTGGAGACGATGTTGGTAGTTTTGATGATGATGGTCATAGATTTATCGATAGTTGGCAAGTCTGATAGGGGTTACGCAGCAATTTCAGCACCTTCTCTAAGGAACTATATAAATTAAAGTAAGGTAAGACAAGCAAGCTAGAGGTTAGCAGCCATTGCTACAGAAGCGAGATCAGCTTGCCATGTGAACCTACTGAGCCGCTGTTTGTGTTTCATTCTCTTTTTTTATTTACTAGGACGTGTGTAAGAGATATGGTCACGGAATGTGGGTCCACCAGCCAAATGGAAGTGAATCCATTGTTGGAGATGAAGAAATCTATAAGAGCCATAAAGAGGCAATGGGAATTGGCTATTGAAGTCTTCGGCGACGAGCAATGGTAAAGTTATCTTAATCCTTGTTTAAAAATGATTTACAACTGTGGTTGGAACCACAATCACATCCGCTCCGTCTGTCCATACATCTGTAATAAAAGACTCCGTCAGGCACTGCTGGTCTCCGTTTGTCTTTTATTCAAGTTCTTTCTCCGCACCCCGCTGGTCTCCTCCGCGGACTAGCGTTGTCTCGTGCGCGCCCCGCGCGCACTTCCTCCTCAGCTCCTCCACTCTTCCTCACACCCCGCTGGTCCTGACAAGGGACCAGCGTCTCCTCTCGCGTGCCGCGCACGCTCCTCTCGCGTGCCGCGCACGCTCTTCTGTTAGCTCCTCCTCGCGCGCGCCCCGCACGCGCTCTCCCGTCAGTCACTCCGCTCCTCCCCGCTCTGCACACCGCTGGCCGACGGTGTGCCGAAGCCCCATCAGCCACGTGGCTGATGGCGCGGCGGCCACCCAATGTGGTCCCGCTTCTTCACTCCAACAACTGACCCCGATCTCTTCCGGGCTCCCACTTATATCCTCTCCCCCACGTGACCCTGACTCCTCCCCTTCTGGATCGTCAGATCCGGCCTTCCCATACTGCCCTGCTGGCTCCACCCCTATTCACCTCGCTTCCCATTGGAGCCGAGGTGAACGGCAGCCCCTCCTACATGCCCCCCAATACCCCGGTCCGTGTGATTGGGCCAAAGCCCAGCAGCGACCCCATTTATGATCGCATTACACATCTGTAACAGGGTGGCATAACTCTCGTAGTGACGCTCCAACTTGGAGTTGTGTCGCTACTACGCACTTACCCTGAGAGCAAACCGGTCACGTTGATTAAAGGGCTTCCCCAACACTTTTTTTTGGAGACACAAAACCGGTGCTGAAGGGCTCTCGCCCTCGGTAGGCCGGCCTCACCCTTCCTGACAGAGCCGCACGGCAAGCCCATTGCCTCAATGCACGCTGCTGCTTCCTGGACATGAGCACGCTCTCCCTCCTTGCACCATACCATTGGAATCAACTTCCCCTGGACATTAATTCAGCACTGACTATAGACTCAACACTGTCCCTAGACTCAACACAGCCTATAGACTCAACACTGCCCATCGACTCAACACTGCCCCTAGACTCAACACTGCCTCTAAACTCAACATTGCGCGCAGACTCAACGCTGCCCATAGACTCAGCACTGCCCATAGTCTCAACGCTGCCCATAGACTCAACGCTACACTAGATTCAACGCTGCCCATAGACTCAACACTGCTCATAGACTCAACGCTACCCGTAAACTCAACACTGCCCATAGACTCAATTCTACCCGTAGACTCAATACTACCCGTAGACTCAACACTGCCCATTGACTCAACACTGCCCCGTAGACTCAATACTACCCATAGACTCAACGCTGCCTCTAGATTCAATGCTGCCCATAGACTCAACACTGCCCATAGACTCAACACTGCCCGTAGACTTAACGCTACCCATATATTCAACACTGCCCAGACTCAAAGCTGGCCGTAGACTCAACACTGCCCGTAGACTCAACGCTGTCCATAGACTCAACACTGCCCATTCCCTTCCTATTCGCTCTCCTCGCCCCTCCACTCTGTCCCGTCTCTCTCCTGCAGCCCTTCCGTGACCCCCCATGTACCCTTTATTACGGTCAGTCACTCCTCAGCCCTTGCACTGTGCCCATTCCTCCTTACTCACTCTATAGTTGTACTGTGCCATTTTTAAACTCTGTTATAGAGTTAATAAGATTAATCCCTCTAGGTAAATATAAAATAAGATAAGTTCACCGCTGTCGAAACACTTCTGAAGGCGGAACACACGTTGGAAATCCTTACGGACTCCATTCGTACGCATATATTTTTTTCTCGTTACATTTTTTTCATCCTCCACATTTGGTGACTGTATCATTGGCGATGGTGGTGATGACAGCGTAGGTGTGGGGAGGAAGGCTCAATGGTGGCGGTGATGGCTATGTTGGTGGTGGTGATAACGGCAATAGGTAGGGGGAGGAAGGCTCGACGCCCCAACCTATGGGGATCTTCCGTCGGGGGGAGCCGGATGGGAACACGGCACTTAAAACGTAGGGCCGCACCTTGCACTGATGCCTTCTGCTGCTGTGTGTGTCACAGGTTACGCGTGCACGACCCATGGTGGCTCAACAACGTGTTTAAGCCCAGCATCGACGATGCGAGCCCGGGAGGAATTCTCATCACAGATGAGGAATATGCAGAAATTCTCTCTGAGCCTTCACCAAGTAAGGACACGTGCCAAGCTGGAACCACGCTGCACATATACACTGTGTGTGCTGAACTTATTTCGCACCGTACGTAGCCAACCATGCTAATCGGAGGGGAAGGAAAACCAACTAAACACAAAAAACACTTTTTGTGTTTAGAAAGGGTAAATAGGCTTTACCCTTTCTGGCAATAAAACTGGAGGTGTTAAGATGTTCAACCACCAATTAGATACCGATTTCAAGGCATCAGGTCTGCATTAATCACATACTTGTGGAAAAACATGCAAACAAACATGCTCTGATAATATATGCATTGTATTTGACAAGACCATAAAGAAGGCTGCCTCTGGTGTAGGCCACTCGGTTTGAAAGGGTGGAGCGTGACTTGTGACCGTGACGAGACGGGATTGACGAGTCCGGGTGGAGACGCAGGGCTAGACGATCTCACAGCGTGACTGGAGGCTGTGCGCCATCACGAGCAAGATGCAGAGCGAGTTTCTGCAATGAGGACAGCGTTGAAAACTGGAACGTGTTGCCGGCAGCGACCTTGGAGCTATCCTTTGTGATAGCCAGGTTGCTTCTGAAAAATAAACTTATAGCTTTGTGGGTTTTACCTTGTAAGATAAAAAAGAGTTATTTTTTAAAAGTGATTTGTTTACCTTTCCTCTAGTTTGCACTGTTGTCATGTTTTGCATTGTGTTTGTTGTTTGTTACATTCTGACCCCGTGCCCCTACTGATTTTCTAAACCCGCAGACAACGCGACCGCGAACATGCTCGAGAAGTTCTTGCAGAGGTGGAACAACACATACACGCTGTGGGGAGCTGGCATCATGGACACCAGCACCAGCAGTAACGTCGTCTCCTATCAGACGTTTAACGAACAGTCCAAGATTCTCATTGGAGAGATCATGTCGGCGAAGGAGGTACGATTGCCATTGACCATTGTTACAATTTTTACAACTCGGCGTATGTTGCACTCTGCCAGCTTTTTATTCCACTGCAATTAATCAACTTTGAGTATCATTTCGAGATGTATTGATCACAGTATCCTGGGGCGAAAAGAGGAGACGTGTTTTTACTTTAAATAGTCATGCAAAGTGATTTCTAAGAAAACATTGCTTGCAATTTACAAAAAGTGTGAGTGATTCAAAAACGGTGATGAATGGAAGCATGCATGTATGTGCGTTGAACTTATTTTTCAGCATACATAGCCAACTGTACTAATCGGAGGTGCATCCTCGCAACTTGCTGATTTTAATGTTTATTAGCGGTGCGGTGGTGGCTACGCTGCTGCACTGTAATCCAGTGCTGTGTGGAGGCATCGGCGAAGGTTGGTGGATCACCGTGCAGGCGATATGACACTCCCTTCCCGTGGGCATCGAGGAGGTTCCATTACCCCGGCTCACTGGAAGGCAGTGCAGCAAGTGGACTAATCGCCATCTGTTTCCATCTGTACAGGGATAGAGTGTGGCCCTCTCGCGCAAAGCGTGGGTTTTCTTCTGGCACTCCAGTTTCTTCCTCACGTGATTAATAATAATAATAAACACAACTCGTCATTGATTGGCTGAAAACATCTTAACATTAAAAAAATCCAGAATAGCGACAGGACCGTCCAATAAAAGAGTTCCATGTATGTACATTTATCTTATTTCACAACGTACATAGGCAACCGCGCTAATCAGAAGTGCGGGGGAAGGACAACAAACTAAATGCAGTGTGGCTCTCCTGGGTAAATAAGTAAATTATTATCATTATGTGAAAATATTGCAGCTTGTGTGTAGGCTTGACTTTATCTCTACACTTTACAGGCCGGATACAATTCCATAGCAGAGCAGTTTCAAGCTGCCTTCGACGCCTACGTGGAGCAATCGAAGGAAAAGGTAAACCTGAAGTTCACCTCTTTATTTGCTAATAAAGTAACGCCAGTACCTCGCGATGGCCAAAGGGAGCCACACATACGCACCACGTGACCGGAGGCAACTATGAAGGGCGGTACGCAGGTACGGTACATGAGTCCGGCACGGTACACGATGCCGGCAGGGTACACGATGCCGGCAGGGTACACGAGTCCGGCAGGGTACACGAGTCCGGCAGGGTACACGAGGCCGGCAGGGTACACGAGGCCGGCAGGGTACACGAGGCCGGCA
>CM025665.2:2127738-2174028 GCA_014621495.2 Entosphenus tridentatus
ATTATAGACTGATCATTTCTTTGTCAGTGGGCAAACGTACAAAATCATCAGGGGATCAAATACTTTTTTCCCTCACTGTATATCCCCTGGCCTACGTCACCAATCCCCGCCTACAGCCACGCCCCTCACGAACCTTCGAGATGGTTACTTCCTCTTTGAGCTCCGCCCCTAACCTCGGCCCATCCCTCTGATTGGGTGATGGCCCAAGCGGCGGAGCCTATCCACTGATCGTCGCTCATCGGTGAACTCTCGTATTACACGTTATTTTTTTCCTTTGTAGCATTATATAGTTGTTTATTTTCCGTGCTTAGATCTATCATTATCCCCGATATTTATATTGCTAACTTCGTTAATTTTAATTATATTTCATGAGTTATTTATTTATGTAATTTATTTAACACCATCACACTTCAATTGCTTATGGTCACAGCCAACAGCGATCGGAGAAGTCTAAGCCGAGCCCAATGCACAGTAAAGGAACATTCGAAAAGTAACTGTTTTCTGTTAACAATTAATCATAAACAATCAGTTTAATTATGGGTAGTGTTAGGGTAGATATTCGATGAAAAGAAAAAATCATGGGAAGTGCAGAGCCTATGTGTAGTGAGGGCGGAGGAGCGACGCTCACAACAACGAGCGGAGCGCCGGGTGGCTAAAGCACAGCAAGTTGGCACAATAGGGGGCACAGGTGGTGCATCAGCCCAGCCAGTCATCTCAGTCAGCCGACCCGTGTCACCTGCTGGGTCTGCCCCGTGACCTCCTGCAGGCGGGCATTCAACACTTCACGTGGCCTCAAGGTACACATGGCCTGGCATAAGCGTCGTGGTGACGTCACCGCCACTTAGTGGCGAATGGCGGTTGTTGTTGTTGTATGGCAATGTGTGTATGTGTGTGACAGTCCATGTGTGTGTGTGCGTCGATATGTGTGTGTAAGTGCATATGTCTGTGAGTCTATGTATGTGTGTGAGTCGATGTGTGTCTGTAAGTCGATGTGTGTGCATGGGTCCATGTGTGTGTGTAAGTCCCTGTGTGTGTGTCCTAGTCGATGTGTGTCTTTGTAAGTCCATATGTGTGTGTTTAGGTCAATGTGTGTGTGAGTCTATGTATCATCGGACATACTCTTAGGTTTTTTCGGTCAAGTCACGTAGGTAAAAAAAATATATAATCAAATAATCGGACACTCCACCCCCACAACTCCCAATTGGTGATGGGGCAGTTGTGGAGAGAGTGGAGAGTTTCCCATACCTTGGCAGTGTGCTAATGACCAGCTCCGGTTTAACAGCAGAGGTCCCACTCCAAATCAGTCGAGCGGCATTATCTTTTCATCGGTTGTGTAACGCTGTGTGCAAGCTACCTGGTCTATCACTCCGCACGAAGCTTCAGGTCTTCTCGGCCACGGTCATTCCCTCCCTACTCTACGCTTGCAAAACTTGGACCCCCCTAATGGAACCTCTTTGCCGGTTAGAAACATTTAGGATGGCCTGCCTACGATCCATCCTGGGTTTAACCAGGCTGGATTGTGTGAGGAGCTCACAAACCCTTGAAAGATGTGGATAAAGTCCCATCGGTGAGCTCCTCCGGCAGATAAGGCTGCGTTGGCTGGGTCATGTAGCCCGCATGCCCAGCCACCGCATGCCTACACAGCTTTTTTTCGGCCGCATCGAGGGGGCTAAACGGGCGCAGCACAGGCTAGAGAAGAGATGGAGTGATGTGGTACAGGAGGACGTGGAGCTGAGTGGACTGGTACCAGCCGTGTCAAGACCGGCCTCTGTGGAGAAGGCTCGTGAAGGACGCTACTGGGCAGTTGGAGGCAGTCGTCCTCCAGCAACAACGGAGGGCGGAGGAGCGACGCTCACAACAACGAGCGGAGCGCCGCGTGGCTAAAGCACAGCAACTTGCCACAGTAGGGGGCACAGGTGGTGCATCAGCCAGTCGACCTGTGCCATCTGGGTCTGCCCCATGACCTCCTGTCAGTGGGCGTTCGACACTTCACGTGGCCTCAAGGTGCACATTGCCTGACACAAGCGTTGTGGTGATGTCACCGCCACTTAGTGGTGAATGGTTGTTGTTGTTGAGTCTATGTATGTGTAATGAGAGCCATGTATGGCTCACGTGGTGATCGGCTTGCCGGTCCCGCTTTGTAGCCAATGAGGGGAGAGCCCGGGAGTATGGCCTCGGCGTGATTACGGCATGTTAGCTAAGGTGATTGGCTTGGCCGATCTTGGCCTCAGCTAATGGGAAGCCGGGAATTGACGGGGAGTGATCTGTAATGTTCGACGCTGACTACTGAGGATTGGCTTAGGGGTACCACGTGACCCAGGGGTTAAAGGGGGAGAGACGGAGGAGTCGGGAGCAGACCTGGGAACGAAGAGAGCAGGAGCCACGCGCGTACGGGGCTCTGGGTGCCACGTGGCGGTGCGACTTAGCTGGCTGTCTGCCCGCTTCCCGTTGCCTGCCAGCAACGGGGAGTGTGTGTGTAAACTGTGGAAGTGGAAAATAAAGGACTGATTCCAGAAGCCGTCTCGAGAAGGTTTATTACATTGGTGTCAGAAGTTCTTCTGGGACCGTTTGGACGATCTTCAAGATGTTCAAGCACCTCAAAAAAAAGAACCCACCCGAGCCTCCATCGGAGGAAGATGTCAAGACGGACGAAGATGATCTGTTGGGAGCTACAGCTCCTCTGCCGCCGGCTGCTGCTACTCTCCTCGACGCCTCTCAACGACGACAGGGTGAAGATACGACCACCTCAGGGGCGAAGGACGGATGGCGGCTGATGGCGGAGCAGATCGAGTCCTTACGCGCAATTCTGCTGAGTTTGGTGACAGCGGTGGCATCCTTACCAGCCGTGGGTCGCCAGATAGCAGGCCAGCTTAACGCCGCGGATCGAGATCCTGCCAGGGAATCTGCGTCCGCCACTGCTCCTGCCACGCGGGAAGAGGCCGACATCTTGGGTTGGGCGGCAGCACCGGAGCCATTGGGCGCTATTTTGTGCGAAGCTACTACCACGCGGCCTCCGGACGCCATTTTGACTGCGACAGGTGGAACGCGGGAAATGACATCGGAGACGCCCACGGCATCTGCCTGCCACCGCGGACATCGCCTTCCACAGATTAAGGAATTTATCACCGGGGGAGATTGGAGTGCTTTTACGTGGCGCGTCGAATCGGCCTTCAGATCCGTGCGATGGACGGAGGCGGAGGCGCTGGAAGCGCTATCTACACTGCTTGACGATGTTTCTCTGGGTGTCTTCCGCTCCATCCCGGCGTCCAAGAAGAAGACGCTTCGTGATGCTTTCGCGGAGATGGCGGAGTTCTACGACCCACCGCCAGCAGCCACGAGAAAATTTATGTCACGTCGTCGAGGATCGGAGGAGTCGCCTTTGGCTTATCGGGGGGCGTTGATGGCGTTGTCCATGGCCGCTTACCCCGATGCGACGGCCGATCATCTGGATCCTCTCATCCTTTCCCGGATGCTGGAGCTGGCCCAGGAGCTCAACATTTCGCTGCCGGTATGCGGCCACGAACCGCTCACATCGTGATGGATGGCGCGCTGCCTGGACGCTAAGTTTAACATCAAGCACTGGGACCAGATGGCGGCGTGGACGAGGAAACCCGAGATCGACGGCCAACCCTTGGGGTGGTCTCCACGACGGGTCGTCCACTGCTCCGACGACTCCGGCGACGACGAGGTGCTGGCTGCTGCTGTTCCGCACTGGATTCCGAGACGGCGGCTGCGCGACCAGCGTGGTGACTACGTGAGCCGTCCACGTGCGGGGGCCGAGTCGACCGACCGCCGGCCGACGATGGCCACGTGCTTCAAGTGTAGCCGACGAGGCCATTTCGCCCGCGACTGCCGCTGCCGACCTTTGCCTTCGCCGCTTCCGCCAAGGGGGCCTCCATCTCCTCCACCGGGCGCGGAGCCGCGACACCCTTGGGCGAGTCGGCACAAATCGAACACCCGGCAGGTCGTGTCACATCATGCATCCACTCGCACTCATAGTTGCACTTCTGATGATAATTCTTGTTCTTCTGCATCATTTCCACGCTCTACTACACAATAGAAAAAATTGGCTCGTAGGGTTGTGGCTGCGGCATCGGGCTCATCGACGGTACGGGGTACCATCGAGGGCATCGACGTCCGTATTTTGGTGGACACTGGCGCATCTGCCACCATCATTTCCGATGTTATTTTTCATCTTTTGTCTATTCCCACGTCGCGAATACGTCGGGTTAATGATGCGTGTGTTGCCAAAAATGGGGGTAGCATGGGTATCTGCAGTCAGGTCGATGTGTGTATCGCTATCGGGAATATTACCGCTAAAGGACCCGTGTTGATCTCGCGCTCGCTAGCCTTCCCATGCTTGCTAGGCACAGATTTCTTGCGCCGAATGCCACTAAAGATACGGGTCGATCAGGATTGTTTGGAAATGCCGGGGGGTCGTAGAATGTCGTTCCTGCCTTCCCTGCTGGCCAGTTCGCCTCCAGGTAACGCAGTTACCGCTATGGTCACTGCTACGGTAGAAGTTCCATCAGGCGCACAAATGCTCATTCCGCTGTGTTACCGGAAACCCCTTCACGTTAAAAAGGGTGCAATGGGCGTGCTATTATCCCCGTCTAATTCGGTGGCTAAATCTTTTTCCTTGGCGGCAGCCCAAACGATCGTATGCCAGGTCAGGCACTGTTCATACAGGTGTTGAATGGGGGGCCGGACCGGGTTGTTGTTCCGGCGGGATCAGTGTTGGCTCACGCCACTACCGATTTCGCCACTTTTGACGAAAAACCGCACGCCCGAATACCCACTGGTGGACCTCAACGCGATCGTTCCCAGGATCGGTGGATCGCAGACTTGTGCGGGGAAAATTCATCCTTGTCGAATGAGCAAAGAACTGCTTTGCATTCATTATTGTTACGGTACGCTGATGTTTTCAGCAAAAATGATTTGGATCTCGGGCGCACGTCACTTTTGTCACACCATATTGACACCGGTGCGACACCTCCCATCTGTATGCATCCGCATCGCATGAGCCCGGCAGAAAGGGAACATGTGCGGGGCGCAGTAGACGAGATGTTGGCGGCGGATATTATTTCGCCGTCCAACAGCCCTTGGGGTGCGCCCGTGGTTCTGGTTAAGAAAAAGGATGGTGGGACAAGGTTTTGTGTAGATTTCCGCCGGTTCAATAAGATTTCCGTGGCGGACGCCTACCCTTTACCAAGGATGGATGACTCATTGGATGCTTTATCGGGTGCTAAATTATTTTCCACGCTCGATCTGTCCTCGGGCTTTTGGCAGCTTCCCCTCGATGACGCGTCAAAACCCAAGACGGCATTCCGTACGCCACAAGGTCTTTTTGAGTTTAATCAGTTGCCTATGGGCTTGAATGCAGCTCCGGCGACGTTTCAACGACTCATGGAATTTGTACTGGCTGGATTACAGTGGGAAACGTGCCTCATATATTTAGACGATATCATCGTTTTTAGCCGCACGTTCGAGGAACACCTCCAACACCTGGAGACGGTTTTTCAAAGGATGCGGTCGGCTGACCTAAAGTTTTAACCTAAGAAATGCCACCTTTTGCAACACTCCGTCCGTTACTTGGGTCATATCGTCAGTTCAGACGGCGTGTCCACTGACCCTCAGAAAACGCAATGTGTCCGAGAGTGGCCCACACCCACTTCGGTGGGCGATGTTCGGCGTTTTATTGGGTTCGCATCCTATTATCGCCGCTTCGTTAAGAACTTTGCAACATTGGCTAAACCATTGCATGTTCTGACGGGTAAAAATCAAAGGTTTAAATGGGGGCCGGAGGAGGAAAGCTCTTTTCACTCGCTTCGGGATCATCTTGCCACGGCGCCTACGCTCGATTACCCGGACTTTTCCCAGCCGTTCATCCTGCACATGGATACTAGCGATATCGGCATCGGGGCCGTTTTATCGCAACGTTAAGACGGGGTTGAGCGAGTGGTTGCTTACGGCAGCAGGGTTCTGTCCCCTGCAGAAACACGATATTGTGTGACGAGGTGGGAACTTTTGGCAATTGTGCATTTTGTCCGCCTGTACCGGCCGTACCTGTATGGAAGGAAATTCCTCATTTGCACTGATCACGCGGCTTTGCAATACTCCTTAAAATTGGACCAACCGTCAGGCCAATTGGCGGCCGCGCTCTCCAGGCTACCACCCGTTCTTCCATGCACTTGTCTGACGGGTATGCACCGCTGCGCGGCGCCGATCGCCTCGCCCTGTCCGGTTATGGGGGCGATAGCGAACGAGGACAACCAGGAGGTGTCAGTGGACACTGATGATACCCTACAGCTGCCACACTCGGTCTGGCTACGCGAGCAGGAGGCCGATACCTCGCTGGCTCCGCTGTGGAAATTGATCGGGAAACAAAAAGCTCAGTTGGTGGGATGGAAGTGGTGGATGTTCTGAGGCCAGGCGGGACTATTGATGTGTACCGACGGGTTGCCTGACCGACCATGCTTGGTCGTGCCCACTTCCCTTCGCTATGACCTGCTTTGCGCTCTGCATGCTGACAAATTGATGCACCTCGGCGTGCAGAAGACTTTGGCCGCAATGCAAAAATATTTATTTTGGCCCGGCATGACGGCAGACGTTGATGACTTTGTCCGCTCATGCCAGGATTGTGCGAAGAGAAAACCGCCTCGGAAACAGTATGTGCCGCCATTATGTTCCATTGAGGTGTCCCGCATAAACGAATTGGTTGCTCTGGACATTCTCAGCCCGTTCCCTCCATCGGCTAGGGGCAATAAATACCTCCTGGTCGGAGTAGAATATTTTTCTCGATGGCTGATGGCCTGGCCTCTGCCCGACCAGACGGCCACATCCATCACCGATGCTTTCTTTAACGGGTACATCATGGATAAGGGAGCACCCGAGAGGTTGCTCACAGATCAGGGGCGCAACTTCTCATCCATATTGCTCAAGGAGGTTTACGATGCCCTGGGCACAAAGAAGATCCGCACTTCCCAGTACCATCCGCAAACGGATGGCATGGTGGATCGATTCAACCGCACCCTCTCGGCTATGCTTTGTCACACGGTGAGTGAAAAGCAAACCGATTGGGACTTGCACATATCGGGCGTCTTGGCGGCATACCGCATGGTTCCGCACGCGCCCACGGGATATTCACCATTTTTTCTGATGTATGGCCGTGAGAACGTACCACCCATTGATGTGCAACTGGGTACGCCGAGTAAACAACCATCCCGTTCCTTGCCTGATCACGTACGGGACTCGCTTGAACGGGTTACAGAGGCGCGAGAGGCCGCCAGATGTGCGACGGCCCGTACGCAGGCAAGGAACGAGAGGTATGCGCGTCGATCGTGTACTCACATGCCTTGGTCGGTGGGCGACCTGGCATGGCTCCACTGCCCTCAGGTGCCGGTAGGCACATCCCCTAAACTGCACAGGCCTTGGCGGGGGCCTGTGACGTTGGTGGACATTCGAAATCCACAGAGTGTTCGCGTCCAGTACGGAAAACGTCGGTGGTATGTCCATTCGTCGCGACTTAAACTCTACGTTAGTCCGCGTGTCGATCCCTCATCTCCACTACCTGACCTGCCAGGATCTGCTGTGCCGATTACACCGCTTGCCTCGCCCGTTGATCCCCAGCGGGACTGTGTTGTGCCCCCTGCAGATGAACAGGTTTTGAGGGCTGATGAAAACCCCGCTGTCCCCCCTCCAACGGGACCTGCCCTGGATATGACCGAAAACGAACAATCTTCTTCTTCATGCCTACCACCTCCTGTCAAACCAGCGGCAAGGCGACCGTGTGCAGGAAGCGGAGAGGGTCCCGCATCGCGTACGCGATTTAAATCTCTCCCGTTTCGGTAGCGTCTGATTGTCTTGCTGTCCCTTCCCTGTCGTTACCGCACTGCAGGGGCGCCCTAATGTATGTCTGGTTGTTCATGGATGATTCTGTTTTTAAGTGTTGTTCGGCGCATTGACGCCATTTCACCCTTTTATTGTTAAATGCGTCTTGGCGCCCTAATAAGTAATTTTATGGAATCGGCTAATCACCCTTTTCCCAGCCGAGACGGCTGATTTTTTTTCACCGGGGGGGGGGTGATGTAATGAGAGCCATGTATTGCTCACGTGGCGATCGGCTTGCCGGTCCCGCTTTGTAGCCAATGAGGGGAGAGCCCGGGAGCATGGCCTCGGCGTGATCACGGCATGTTAGCTAAGGTGATTGGCTTGGCCGATCTTGGCCTCAGCTAATGGGAAGCTGGATCAGAGGCGTGGTCCCGGGAGTTGACGGGGAGTGATCTGGAATGTTCGACGCTGACTACTGAGGATTGGCTTAGGGGTACCACGTGACCCAGGGGTTAAAAGGGGGAGAGACGGAGGAGTCGGAAGCAGACCTGGGAACGAAGAGAGCAGGAGCCACGCACGTACGGGGCTCTGGGTGCCACGTGGCGGTGCGACTTAGCTGGCTGTCTGCCCGCTTCCCGTTGACTGCCAGCCACGGGGAGTGTGTGTGTAAACTGTGGAAGTGGAAAATAAAGGACTGATTCCAGAAACCGTCTCGAGAAGGTTTATTACATATGTATATGTCAGTCGATATGTGTGTGTAAGTCTATGTGTGTGTGTGTGTGTGAGTCGATTTGTATAACTACATGTGTGTCTAAAGTCGATGTCTGTATGTGTGAGTCAATGTGTTTCTGTGTGTGGGTCGATGTCTGTGTGTAAGTCCATGTGTGTCTGCCTTTTTCGCCTGGGCAACGCCGGGTACTTACCGCTAGTACAAAATAAGATGCATAAAACCATCCCCTCGTAGAATGTGTCCAGCCCAGTTAATGTCCTCCTGATGACTTCCATTATCATTCTTCTTTATATATTTATCTATGGGACCTTTTTCCAGTCTCAAAAAATATCTTTAAAAATCAGAATAGGTTTTACCCTTTCGGGCAATAAAACAGGTGTTAAGATGTTCAAACACCAAATAAATACACCCATTTGCAAGACATCGTCTGCATTAACCACACATACTCGTGGAAAATAATGCAAACATGCTTTGATAAGATATGCATTGTCTTTGTAATTGATTGGCCTACACTAGAGATAGCCTTCTTTATGACCTAGTCTCACCAGCGTTAGACCAGAGAACGCCAAAAGGCGAACAGCACAAAGACAATGCACGTTTCGGAGCATTTATAGCTCTGGTCGAGCAGTTATATCTATGGGACCTCTTCTTGAGTTGTTGCCTTTAAATGTATTCGTTGATCATCGTCTCTGCCCTGTTCACTCTCTGAATCTTTCTCCATATCTACCTTGATATGGAGAAAGATGCAGAGTGAATGCTGGACGATGAGAAAGGAGGAAAGAGAAGGTTATATGCATTCTAACCGTCTCATTCCTCCTTTCTCATCGTGCAGGTTTCCACTCAATGGCAATGCTACCTTCGTCCCGACGGTCTCCTTCTTTACTTCAACTCATCGCTGCTGTCAGCAACTCTCTCCTCTCCTCGATGAACGACCCTCTCGCCACCTGTCCGCGATTGTATTTCCGATGCACACCACTTACCTTTGATAATCGATGAGCACATACAAGTACCCGCATGTCTTCATCTGTTCTATCAATTGGTTGTTCAGAAATCATCACACTCAATCTCTATGGCGTTTAATTAAACTACATCTCAAGATGCTTGGCAAGTAAAACACTTTGTATGTATGTTGAACTTCTTTCGTACCATACGTAGCCAACTGTGCGAATGGGAAGGACAACAAGCTAAGCACAAAAAGCAGGTTTAAATAAATGAGTTTTCAATGTAGATTTAAAAGTGCAGAGCTCCCAGCGGCTTACTAATATTGTAAGAAAGAGTATATCAGACGGCCTCAGAAGCGCATCTGAAAGCGCGTAATGCAGTGACCGTCTGATGACATTTAAATTAGCATGCAGTGACTTTTAAAGTAATACACGTTGAAAAGATGTTACATTAAAAAAATAGCGATAGAAAATATCAGCTTGAAGAAAAAGGGATTTCGTAATGAAGATGGTGAGAGTAGTTAAACCACTGAATTCAAAACCTGAACATATAACAGCCCAAAATAATACCACATAAGTATGTGCCTGCAGTTGAAATTAGCATGCTAACGGCGAGTCTAATAGCGATGTTAAGTTAAACAGGACAGGTTTGGTTAAACCGAACTGCAAGAGCTACAAATTAAGCTAAATATAAATCGGGAATCTGTATATATGCGGGGTGTCAAGGTGATGGTGCAGTGGTGGCACTTGCCTTTCACGGCAAGAACTGTCCTGCCCCAGGCCGCTTTACTTTAATAACAGTTTCATTGTATTCGACATCAAATCAACAAACATCATAATTGATCAAGCAAAGTTGTTTTTACTCTCGCAGCGTGGTTCCATAAGCCTAATGTATATGTGGATCGGGCTGATAGAGCATTGGAGCAGTAGAGCAGTGATTCAGCAGTTAGCCACACTGCGCTGTGAACGCAGTGACCCGAGTTCGATTCCTGGACGCGGCTAACATGGTGTATGTATTCATAATATAGGTGTTTGGGTCAGATCGCGTTATTTATAAATGTGTCGTAACCCTCCACCACCCGACACGGCCAAACAGTAAAAAAATGTGTCACGTTTTTCAAAGGACAAAATAATTCACTTCTTTAAGCCCACCAGTGTGTTGAACAGAGAATCAACAGCATTATAAAATTTGAGTACGACGTTTCGCTGATATTTACAATCAGATTCATCGGGCAAGAATGGTGAAGCTCTTCTGTTGGTTCCGGTCTTAAATAGAGCAGCAGTAGAGTGACGTCCTAATTTAATTCAATCTGGTGCAGTGATTCGAGGCAAAGAGGGGGAGGGTATTGTAATTATATAGATTGGTAATCATTAAATTGTGATTCATTGGTATTTGTTTCCCTTATAAGGATTTGTAATTGTATTTATTTAATAATACGCTTCCAGGCCGCACTAAGCCTGTAGCTGTCAGAGCGATTGAAGTTATATCTGTTTCTCTCAATTTCAATGGATTATTTAATTAGTCTCGGCCAGTAATAATTAGTTTTACACAACACTTCAACCTTATCAAAATCAATTCAGTGTCCTTGTTGACAAGCATGCTCTGCCACTGCCGACAGTTGTGTTTGAGATAATTTAATGTTTCTTTGGTGTTCTTTTTAGTCTTACGCTGATGTTGCATCCCGTCTGTCCAATATAGCATCTGCCACATAAACAATTAATCCGATATACACCTTCTGTTGATAATTTAGGCAATTAGTTTTTAGTGCCAGATAACAGTTTTTGAATTTTGTGTACTGTACCAAATCTTATTTTAATGTTTTGCTTTTGCAAAACACGGGCTAATTTGTCAGTTACTCCTGAGATGTATGGTATTTTAATTGTTTGAATACCAATGAATAGCAATTGAATGATTACCAATCTATATAATAACAATACCCTCCCCCTCTTTGCCTCGAATCACTGCACCAGATTAAATTAAATGATGACGTGACCCTGCTGCTGCTCTATTTAAGACCGGAAGCAACAGGAGAGCTTCACCATTCTTGCCCGATGAAGTTGATTGTAACTATCAGCGAAACGTCGTGCTCAAGTTTCTCGGCTCCCTGGCTGCCTGGCCAGTGACGGCCTCGCAGACCCTCGGGGGCATGGCGACCAAGCGCTCTAGGGTGGTGAGCCGAGGTGAGCGGGCCGGTGGGTCTGCTGCTGAGGCGGAGGATGGTGTGATGAGACTGCCTGGAGGAGGGAGGCCCGCAGAGGAGAAGGACGAGGTGCGAGCGTCGACCTCGAGGCAGGCGGAGGAGGATGCCTGGTGGCAGCAGGCGAGGAAGGGAGAGGAGCCGACGAGGAGTGGAATGGGGTCGGCCAGCCCAGAAGAGGAGGAGGAGGAAGCACCGAGCTCGGCGGGCCTGCAGGCGCAGGGGGCCCAAAGCGACGCTGTCCAGGCAAGTCCGGGACCTGTGGGAGCAGGGCGGCCCCAGGAGCACACAGGGCGGTGGCGTGGAGGACCGGGGGTGAACTTCACCCCGATACACGCCAAGCGGCACAATTGTGTACGGATGTCCTTCAAGGAGGACGTGCCAGAGGAGGTCACTATCGACAGACCGAGATTCGTGCGGTCTGTGATGATAGAAACTCTGCGAGTGGATCCTGCAGATCTGTTTTGTTTGATAGCCCTGCCGGGTGGCCGGGCTTTTGACGTGAGCTTCAAGACAAGTAACTTGTTGCAACGTTTTATGACTTTGTTCGAGGAGAAGGCGGGGGAACGGCCACTGTCACTGCTTAAGCTCCAACTGCTCTCCGAGCTAGATACAAAAATTGTCACCGTGTTTTTGTATAATGAGACTCTGCCAGACCACGACGTCGAGGTGTGGCTGAGACAGCACTGCCTGGTGCTATCTGATGGTAAACGAGTCCAAGACTCTCTAGGGATCTGGACGGGCGCCAGGCAATGGCGAGTGAGGCTGAAAACGGCAGAAGGAGCCCTACAACACATCCCGAGTGCCCTGAACATTGGTGGCAATAGGGGCTACGTGGTATACGCTGGGCAGCCAAAGCTTTGCAGAAGATGTGGGGGAAGCGGCCATCTGGCCGCAGCGTGCGAAGCAAAGATATGCTACCGATGTAAGGCGCAGGACCACGTTGTGGCGGATTGTAGCACCCCGGCATCGTGCAATCTATGCGGGGAAAAGGACCACCTGTATAGAAATTGTCCGCTATCATATGCCAATAAGGTCCGGGCACATAAGAGCAAGGTGGCGGATGGAGAAGGGGAGGCGGCCGAGGTCTGGCGGAAACAAACACAGCCAGAGGGGACGATGGGGGACGGGAGCAGAGAGGAGGACGGGCTGGGTACACCGCTGCGGGACGAGAAGGAGGAGGGGGAGATGACGTCGGAGGAAGACGCAGATCCCACGGGCCGGCAGGCGGAGCATCCCGTGGACGAGGACAAGGAGTTCGAGGAAAAGCCCGCCGAACCAACGGTGGTTGACTGGGCAGAGGCGGTGGAGGTGGGAGAGGATGGGGAGGAGCAGCAGAGGGCGAGCGCCAAGAGGGAGAAACTCACGAGGGTAACGAAAAAAAAACGGAGGGCGCCACGCGCCCCAACGAGGGCTACCCCCACACACGACCCAGAAACGTCGGGCTCCTTGACAGATACGAGGACGTCAGAAGATGGTGCCGTGGCGGCTAAGATCAACCAGAGAAGAGGGCTGCCCAAGGAGCTTAGGAGAGCGGAACAGTTGCAGGGATTGGCTGATAAAAACCTGTACGAACTATTGGACGACATGTCTGGGTAGGGAGAGGCAATTCTGAGTATGGACCTCACCATAGCATCGGTAAACGTGAGGGGAATGTGGGGCAGGGCTAGGAGGGGGGCCATTCTACATTACCTACGGTCCCTGAAAAAGGACGTTTACTTTTTACAGGAGTGCCACTTGCCATACTCCCTTGGTCGAGAGGAGCTGGCTAGGGACTGGAAGGGACACTGCTTCTGGTCCGGAAGTAATGCTAATAGGTGCTCAGGAGTGGTTATCCTCCTAGGTAGAAAGAACGTAGAGGTGCAGGAGGCCCGAGAAGTGGTCCCGGGACGACTCCACTATGTCGATGTTTCATACGATGGTGCGGCGGTCCGGCTGATCAACGTGTATGCCCCCTCACGCTCCCCAGAACGCGTGGAGTTACTAGAGAACGTGGCAGCCTTGCTGCTAACACGAAGGCACGTCATCATGGGGGGCGATTTTAATTGCCCGCTAACCCTGTCGGACACGCGGCCAGTCGCCGGAAGTCGAAAGTTGGACCCCTCCTCTAGGAGGCTGGGGGCTTTGGTTAGAGATTTTGATTTGAATGACTCTTACCGGTCATTACACCCAAAGCGACCAGGGTTCACGTGGTCTAGTTATTTGGGAACCTCACACTCGAGGATTGATTTCCTCTTTATCTCTGCCAAGGTTAAGGCGGAGAGGGTGGAAAATGAACCCTTCTCATTTTCCGACCATAAAATGATAGCTGGGAGGCTCAGAATCCCGGATAGGCTGAGGTTGGGAAGGGGAATCTGGCGCATGAACACGGGACTGCTGGAGGACAAAAAGGTTGTGGAGGAATTTGTCAGGCAGTATGAGAAATGGAGGAGCCTGCGGTGCTGCTTTGGCACTATAGCTGAATGGTGGGGAATGGTGAAGGGGCGAATTAAGACCTTTTTCCAGACCCAGAGCAGAAGGAGGAGCGTAGGGGGAGCATTGCGGGGATTGAATGAGAGATTGGAGGGAGCGTATAAACTGATGGAACTGGGATTCCCCGTCATGGGAGAAATAAAGCAACTAAAAGATAGGATCTCTGCTTTGTTGGAGAAGCAGGCCGCGCAGCTTGCTTTCAGGGCACGGGTGAAGGCGGTCGAGGAGGGGGAGCGATGCACGCGTTTCTTCTTTAAGAAATGCAGGAAAGCGGACAACACAATCCGAGAATTGGTATGCCCCAGATTAGGTAGACTCAAGCACACAGATGAGATAGTGGAGGCCGCCAGGGGTTACTTCAAGGAATTGTACAGGAGTAGGCAGTCAGACGAGGGGGCACGGAGCACATTTCTAGGGGAGGTAGATAGGGTTATTGGGACTCCAGAGGAGATGAACAAGCATATCCAGGGGGCAGAATTGGATGAGGTGGTGGGGGGATTACGTCGGCACAGAGCACCGGGGGAAGACAGGATACCGGCCGAATTCTATGTTACGTTTTGGAATACCATCAGGGACGACATGTGGCAGATGTATAAGGAAATTACGGAGGAAGGCCCTGTGCCAGATTCAATGACAAGAGGGGTCATAACCCTTGTATACAAGGGGAAGGGGGAGCGCAGTGACCTCGGGAGCTGGCGCCCGATCACCCTGCTGAACACCGATTATAAAATCCTGGCCAAGGTTATCGCGGTGCGACTGGGGAAGGTGGTGGGGGAGGTGGTGGGGTCTGACCAGACGTGTGCGGTCCCGGGCAGGCGGATATCCGATAACCTCGTCCTGTTGAGGGAGGTGGTGGAAACCACTGTGGAGAGGGGTAACTCATTGGGAATACTCAGTTTAGATCAGGAGAAGGCATTTGATAGCATCTCGCACGATTACCTGTTCGGGGTTTTGAGGCGAATGGGGGTGGGGAAACAGCTTATTGATTGGATAAGGAAACTATATCATAAGCTCACAGGTAACCTGCTAATAAATGGAGTCCTCTCGGAAGGGTTTCCAATTGGGTCCGGTGTGCGGCAGGGGTGTCCGATGTCGCCTGTGTTATTCATAATGTGCATGGAGCCTTTTTCCCAGGCTGTCAGGGGAAGCCGGCTGATTAGAGGGGTGAGCATGCCAGGGTGTACGGAACCAGCAAAAATTGCAATGTATATGGACGATGTTGTTATTTTCTGTGGGGATGTTGCTTCGGTATGGGAGGCCCTAGGGCTCGCGGATAGATTATTTTTGGCCTCAGGATTAAAGGTAAACGTAAGCAAAAGTGAGTTGCTGATATTCGGTGACCCCAGGTTATTTGAGGGCCGCCCGCCAGGTATAACAGTCCTGGTGGAGGGGATCAAAATCTTAGGAGTCACGTTCTATAGGGAGGACTCTGCGACAAGGAATTGGAGGGGAAAAGAGTACATGGTGAGGGGCAGGCTGGCTGGTTGGGCAGACAGGTGCCTTTCAATGGAAGGTAGAATGCTGGTCTTGAGGGTGAAAATCCTCCCGGTACTTATCTACCTGGCCTACGTGTTCCCGCCGGGGGCGCAAATGGCAAAAAGGTTGGAGCGCCTGTTCTTCAAGTTCATCTGGGTGGGAGGGATGGACCGAGTGAGAAGAGAAACAATGTACAAACGTGCCGAGAACGGTGGGAGGGGGGCCCCGAATGTCGCGTGCATCCTCGACACGATTTTTGTCTGTAATACGCTGCGACTATATTTCTCCAATGGGCTCCAGGTGAAAGCCTCGTATTATGTAATGTACAGACTGGCGTGGCTCCTGAGGCGGCTAAGCATGGCGTCGTTGCCACGCGGCACCCCCCTGGCTTGGCCTCAGGGGTGGTTGTGCACCGCGGTAAATGAATACATCACGAAGTACGAGCCGGACCGGACACGGGGGTCGTGGGTTCCCAGGAAAGTCCTGGCGGAAATGTCAAAAAAGGAGGTCTGTACAGAGGTGCCAGGTGCTCGGGGTACCCAGCCCCGACAAATTTGGGAAAATGTAACATCGGCAGGCCAGACGAAAAGGCAGCGGGACTTATCCTGGCTGGCCGCATGGGACAGGCTGGAATGCAGGCTATTTATGTGTTCCCGCAGATTGGCCCGTTCTCCTGATTGCCCGAGAGGCTGCGGCCTGGGAGAGAGCGCGGCTCATGCCCTCGTACAGTGCCCATTTGCCCAGGAGGTGTGGGAGTTAAGTCGACCCCTGCTGTCCCATTTTTGCCCCGTAAAGGCCACAGCGCCTAATATAATTTGGGGGATGTTCAGGCAGAGGGCGGGTGAGGTCTGGGCTCAGGCATGGGCCGTCATAGGTGCCGTAAAAGAGGCCCTGTGGACGGCGCGCCAGAAGTTGATTAAGGGCGTCTATTTGTCGCCTCCCGAGGTATACCGACTAGCCAGGGGGCTGTTAGAAAGGGTGGTAGTGGTGGAGCGGGAGACAATGGGCAGAGAAGCCACAAACGCAAAATGGAGATGGCCATTACCTCCGTGCGGCATAGGTTGAATTGTGTTGGTTGAGAAGGCTCTCCACCGTGGAGGATGGGTGAATGAGTGTATCCTCCTTCGCGACGCTTAACACTTTTTTGCCTTTTTGCTTAAAGGGTGTGTAGGATGGGGAGTTCTATCGCGACGTATTCTGCGCATCTGTAAGGGCGCTGGTTGTTACAAGGATCCCCGGTTTTCGGGTTATAGTCATGCGGTCTCCTGGTTTTTTTAATGTTATTTTTGGCTGTTCAAGGTAGTGGTCTACCAATGATTGAGTAATGAAGGAATTTCAAGCAGCCCTCGGCCCTTTCGATGTGTAGGATGGGAAGTTTATCGCCTCGCACTCTGTGCTACTGCAGTAAGGGCACTTTGTTACGAAAGGATCCCCTGTTTCGGGTTGTGGTCATGCGTTCTCCTGTTTTCCCTGTTTTTCCTTTTGGCTGTTCAAGGAAGCGGCCTTCCCGTGATTGAGAAATGAATAAAACTTTTAAGATAGAAACGTCGTGCTACCTGACAGGGGAGGCACCATGATCACTTAGGTGGTCCTTCTGGCCGTTCTGATCTGAAGCTGCTTTCGACACGCCGATCTCTCGCGAGGCTTTAACACCAGCTCCGAGGTCTGCAAGGGCCCCTGGCCGTGGGGCCGGGGGTGGCCTCGCTAACCAAGAGGCTGGGACTACCGAGGCGTCCAGATGGAGGTCGCAGCGGACGAGGAGGCGACATGGCGAGTGTCGAGGGCCACGGGTGCCACCCGAGTTGCCGAGGGAGACCGGAGCGACCGGGCCGTCCAGCTGACGGTCACAGCGGACAAGAAGGTGGTAGGGCGAGTGCCGAGAGCAACGGACGCCACCTACGAGGGAGGCCGAGACGACCGGGTTGGCCAGATGGCGGTTGCAGGAGACGGGACGGAGACGTGGCGAGTGCCGAGGGCCACCGACACCACCCGCGGGGCCGAGGGGGACTGGAGTGACCAGGTTGACCTGCCGGCGGCGGGGGAAGGTGAGAGGGAGGCATGGCGAGGGGTTGGGAGGAGGGTGGCGGAGGCACGGCGAGTGGCGGAAGTGGAGGGGAGGGTGGGAGCTGATGGGGTGGACGAGGGGGACCGAGGAGGAAGAGGTATGGTGCCGGGGGGTGGGGGGGTGAGCAAACCCGAACTGAGGGTGGGGGACGAGGCCAGAGAGGTGCCAGCGGGACGGGGGTTGCGGGAACCCCAGGGGGTGAAGACGGCATTGGACGCTGGCCCGGTGGGTGCTGGGAGGCCACCGGAACGAGCAGGGAGGTGGCGTGGTGGGGCAGGGGCGAGCCTAACGCCACCTCACGTCAGACGGCATAATTGTGTCAGGGTGGCGTTGAAGGACGATGTGGAGGAGGAGGTGACAATCGACCGGGCGACCTTTGTACGGTCGGTAGTGATGGGGCTGTTAAAGATAGATCCAACGGACCTGTACTGCTTGATAGCTCTGCCAGGAGGGAGGGCCTTTGATGTGAGTTTCAACTCAAGCCTCCTGCTGCAGAGCTTCTTGACCCGCTTCGAGGAGAAGGCGGAGGAGAAGCCTCTGGCGTCGATGAAGTTGCAGCTGCTTTCAGAGCTGGATACAAAGGTGGTAACCGTCTTCCTATATAATGAGGCTTTACACGACCATGACGTGGAGGTCTGGTTGAGGCAGCATTGCTTGATATTGTCGGGCTGTAAAAAGGTACAGGATTCGGTGGGGATATGGACAGGGGCTAGGCAATGGAGGGTGCGTCTGTAGACAGAAGGGGGAGTCCTGAGACACATCCCGAGCGCCCTGAATATTGGGGGTAGCCGGGGATACGTAGTATATGCGGGACAACCTAAGCTGTGTAGGAGGTGTGGCGTACGCGGACACCTGGCGGCAGCGTGCGAGGCGAGGGTTTGCTATAGGTGTAAGGCACTGGACCATGTGGTGGAGGAGTGCAGTGTTCCGGCCCAATGTAACCTCTGTGGCAGCAGAGAGCATTTGTACAGAAGCTGCCCGGAATCATATGCCAACAGGGTTAGGGCTTATAGGAGTGGGGGGCGATGGATGAGTAGGGGGGCATGACCAGACAGGGGCCGGACAGGGAATTTGTGAGGGAGGAGCGAGGTGAGGTGACCGAGCAGCGGCCACCGGCGACTGGCGGAGCGGGAGAGGGGGAGAGGTCCGCGGAAAGAGAGGAATCAACATCGAGAAAACAGGAGGGGGGGCTGGCAGGAGAGGGGAGTGACTGCATAGGCAGCGTCTCCGAGATGATCGTGGCAGACTGGGCGGAGGCGGTGGAGGAGGAGGAGGGAAAAGGGGAACGACCGGAGGAGGACGGCGGCTGCGAGGCATGGGAGGGACCAACCAGAAGGAAGAGGAAGTTACAGAGAGCCCCAAAGAGAGTCGCCCCTTCATGCGGCGCTGAACCCTCGGACTCTTCGCTGGACACGGAGGCCTCGAGGGAGGGGATGGAGGAAGTGGTGGGGAGCCGGCGCAGGGGGAAACCCTTGAGGACAAGGGGAAGGATGAAGCTGCGGGAGCTGGCGGACGATAGCTGCTACAGAGGGCGAGTGGGGAGGTCGGAGTCGGACTGAGACACATTCCGGCATGGACCTTACTGTGGCATCCGTGAATGTGAGAAGTTTGAAGGGCAAGGGGAGGAGAGGAGCAATAATGCAGCTTTTGCAGGCCAACAAGAGGGATGTGGTCTTCCTCCAGGAATGTCACTTGCCATACACCCTGGGCCGGGAGAAACTGTTTGAGGACTGGGACGGCTACTACTTTTGGTCGGGGAGCAATGAAAATCGATGCACGGGGGTGGTTACCCTCCTAGGTCGGAGGGGTATACAGATAGTGGGGTCCCAAGAGGTGATCCCGGGTGTGAAGTGGAAGTGGCCCCTACCCGGGGTGGGGTAGGGAGGAGTCCGGGGGTATGGGGAAGGGACGGTGAGTGATGGCCATGTGCATTTTGCCGGCCTGTTGAGTTGTGCGGGCGAGGAATGTCCGTGTTCAGTCGAGGGAAGGCGATGTGATGGAGCGTTGTGCGGGTGAATGGTGGTGGTGACGGTGATTAAGGGGGCACGGGACGGTGGGCGTTGTGGTGGCTGGCTTTTGTTGTATTGTATGTGGGTGGTGCCTGCGGATGTGACGGACATCGGAAGGGGCCTATCGTGGTGCCCGGGATAGTGTTGTTTTCAGTGCTTTCTTTGGTTTTCTTTATGTTCGCTGAGAAGGAAATAAAAACCTTTAAATCGGAAACGGCGTACTCAAATTTTTTAATTCTGTTGATTCTCTCTTCAACACACCAGTGGGCTAAATAAGTCAATTATTTTGTCCTTTGAAAAACGTGACATTTTTTTACTGTTTGGCCGTGTCAGGTGGTGGAGGGTTACGATACATTTATAAATAATGCGATCTGACCCAAAAACCTATATTATGAATTTTGGTCGCGAAAGCCTACGTGTTAAACGGTGTATGTATGTTGAACGTCTTTTGCACCGTACATAAGCCAACCATGCTAATATGAGGTGTGATGGAAGGACAATCCAAACACAAAAAGCCGTTCTAAAGAAATTAGCTTATCAATTTAGATTATTTAAAAGTACATAGCTCCAGTGACTACTTCATATTGGAAGAAAGAGTGATGCAGTGACTGGACCAGTTGTGGGCTCCCACCACCTCTTGTTCAGCATGCGCTTACTTCAAGCGTGGTGAAAGTATGCGCGTGAATAGCAGTCCACCGCCAAATGTGACCTCATGCTTTGAAAAAAGACCTGCAAACATGATGGGTCCTTCACTGAAAGCTTCTTGGCCATCTTAATCAGGTACTAGAGGGGAATGTTTTTAACGATATGACAGCGAAGATGTCGCTCTTCCTTCCAATATTAGGAAGCCACTGGAGCTATGCAATTTTAAACTCATTATCTTTAAAACTGATTTTTGTGTTTAGTTTGATTATCACGGTTGGCTATGTAGAGTGCGAAAGAATTTCAACATACATACAAAGATGTGTTCCTACTTTAGCACACAAAGTCATTTCTGTTACTGCAAGGGCCCCTTGAATCTAAAAGGAGCTGACAAAGTTGCGTGTTATAATAATTAATTAATAATATATTGCTTTGGCTATTTGCCGCTTTAATTATTATAACGCAAGGCTCTCACCAAGGAATACACCGCTGTGTTTCACAGACACGGTCTGCAGTAGTTTCACAGTTGGGAGGGTGATGATTCTTTCTATTATGTATTCCAAATTGAGTACTTTGTCGTGTATTTTTTCAAATTTTGTCCAAATTTAGAACGTGGTTCCGGACCACAATGGGCTACTAATTTTGAATGGCCGTCCACTGTGACTGAAGCAGACGCAGTACAGTCATCACTGGGGCGGCATTTCGCATGAGAACTGCGAACTTTCATAACAAATACCAAAAGGCGCGACCGCTGGGCCGTATGTTTAGCTGTGGTTGCCCACCAAAGGTATTTTAAAGTCCTGTTGATCCCCCAGTAAGAAAAAAGGGTTCCCCAGCCCTGCTCGATACTGCTAGTGAGTGTTCAGCCAGGCCCTTGGTAGTTAGGCTCTGTTGGGGAAGACGTCTTGCAGGAGGTCGTGCAGCCTCTGATAGGTGCTGCGGGTTTTCCAGAGCGCCTCCCACACTGCCACGGAGATCCTGTGGTCCTTCTGCAGGAGCCGAAGGATCAGGTGGCTGGCAGCTTCATAGCCTCCTTGACTGGACGACTTGGCTGTCACTTCCTGCATGCATGGAATCACACAGACGTTTGTCATTAAGGTGATGCAAGGTAAATCTAGCAATTGAAACGTGGCACCGTGTGTCACCTGTGTACAGACAGTTTGGTGTCTTGTGTCATCATAATATCATTTAAATCATGAGCGCATCTGGAATGCGTGCTGTTTGTATCGTGCGAGGCTATTACGAAGGCGCTATGTTTCAGTCTGCAACAGCTATGGTCCAACGTTGCTGCTGTGTGGAATCCCAAATGGATCATTTGAGGAGTCATTTTAAAAATTTGGAAAATGTGGACCATGACACCGGAACACAATGGCCTACTCATTTCAAGCTACATCATGTGATATTTAATGTACACTGTCAAGCATATGGCACGTCACAATATAATTTCAAATTCTGCCACCAAACTCCTGATCTTTATTTGCCTGGAATACCGGAATTATCTTCTTATTCTTCTCCCTGCCTCTGCCCTCACTCCCGTACAACAAATCCAAAATGGTTTATGCACGAGTTATTTTCAACCTGCCCTTTAATTATCACACTTCGCCTCTCCACTTGCTTCCTGTTCACTACACCACTGTATTTTAAAATACCTGCCGTGAGTCTTTACATCTCTTCATACTCTGGCCCCACCTTATCTAGCCTCTCTCATCTCATTCTTCTCCCCTCTCGTCCCCTTCATTCCCAATGTTCTCTCTGTCCCTTCTTCTCCCTGTGCCCAATCCCGTTTTCACTCCTCCCTCCTTGCACCCCTTCACTGGAATCAACTTCCCCTGTACATTGAGCAGCACTGCCTGTAGACTGAACACTGCCCATAGACTCAACACTGGGACCCATAGACTCAACACTGCACATAGACTCACACTGTCCAAAGACTCATCACTGCCAAATATACTTTGCATTGCCCACAGACTCAGTGACACTGGACTCACACTGCTTATAGGCTCAGCACTGCCCATAGACTCGACACTTCGGCCCATAGACTCAGCACTGCACATAGACTCAACACTACCCATAGACTCAACACTGGGACCCATAGACTCAACAATGCACATAGACTCAGCACTGCACATAGACTCAACACTTCGGCCCATAGACTCAACACTGGGACCCATAGACGCAACAATGCACATAGACTCAGCACTGCACATTGACTCACACTGCCCATAGACTCATCACCGCCAACTATACTTTTCATTGCCCACAGACTCAACAGTGACTGTAGACTCACACTGCTTATAGACTCAGCACTACCCATAGACTCAACATTGGCAATAGACTCAGCACTTCCCATAGACTCAACACTGAGACCCATAGCATCCACACTCCCCATAAACTCACACTGCTCAGACAACATTGCCCATAAACTCTGCAGTGTCCATAGACTCAACACTACCCCTAGACTCAACGCTGCCTCTGTACATTAATCAGCCCCCCTTCTGAACATCTTTCCATTCCTCTCTTATATCGTCACCTCTTTTCTTTTGCCTATTATCTTCCCCTTTCCTGCCCGTGCCCCTTCACTCCTTACAATCCCTCACCTACCCTTTCATCATCCCTAAGAACCCTCTATAACTGTCACTCCTTCCTCAATCCTCAGAGCACGCCCCTGCCAACTACATCATTCCATTATGTCGAGCGCCCTGAGTTAAATTAGATTAGAAACATGTGGAAAACACTCACCCCAATCTCTGCGATCGTTAAAATATTTGTTGATAAAAACTCAATGAGTAGAGGCGTCAGGTTTCCTTGTAATGCCTCCACTAACGTTGGCATCTCTCTGCAGATTTTCTGGAAGAGCTCCTCGGTGGAGATGCTGTGAGTCCATGGACGAGGTCCATTCCCAGCACCGGATCCATGCGCTGGTTGCCTCCCTGAGAGGAACAAAAATGACGGTTTGTGAAATAGCAGTTGTGTATTTGATTCTGCAATGTATATATTTAAACTATAACGTGCCGCACGGTATTCGCATACTGTTATAGAGATCATTAATTGCAGGGGCGAAGAACCATAGACAAGCAGGAAGGCAACAGCCACATGATGAGCCAGCACCAAAGATTATCCTCGACATATTAAGATTCTGTTGACCAATTAAGGAGTGTTTATACCATGTGGAAGGAAACCGGAGCACCTGGTGAAACCCCAGGTGTGCAAGGGGAAACACTCTTTCCCTTACAGATGGAACAAGTGGAGTCCACAATTTTGCTGTACTGCCCTCTCCTAGCGAGCCAGGGTAGAAGGCTCCTGTTAATGTGTCTTTATGTCATCCCAATTTCATTATTTCCAGTGTAATTTTACAGCATTCGGTGTTTTGTTGTCCAAAACCAATAACTTTGAAGTTTTTGTGTGTGTTTTAGCTGTGGGGGGTAACTGGAAAACCCAGAGGAGACACATGCAAATCAGGGAGAGCACATACATGGAAACACGCTCACTCACTATCAAAAAGACAAAGATCCTTTCACAGACTGTTGGAGCAAGCTCTGTTTGCAAGCATCTGTTCAGGTCAAAACGGCACATAAAGGCGTGGTGTGGCCAGCACCATGCCCGGCTGCCTTTGTCTCCTTAGTGCCGATGTTTACACAGCACCACATACTCGTTTAAGACCGAGTCGACTTAGGGGAGGCCCAGGACAGTTATTCGCCATTGTTAATGCTCGTGAGCAAGAATCGAACTCGGATCGTCACACTCTTTCACACACGCACATGGACCACTCAAACATTGCACAGATATTGTGTACGTAGGCTTTTACAACCAATATCATGCATACTGACATTATTTTGAGTTAGATCGTGTAGGTGTGATGCCAGTTCTTAATTATAACATTCCCACACTTACCGGGTGAAACTCCGATGGGGTCCAAGGCTCCAACTCGATTAATTGGGGCACCCAGCTGGGCCAACTCTTCTGCCTTTACACTCATCCACTCATTCAGACGCGGCAAGTCAGATCTCAGCGGCACCAACACCTTCAGCAGGAACTCGGTGCAGGTCACCTCCCCCAGCCCAATAATCAAGTCAATCAGATGCCGCATCTGTGTAACTGGACATGGTGTACTGCGAATGGTGAGACAGTCACTGTGGTTCAGGACTTGTTGTTGATGTGAATGGTCAAGAACATTGTTCACCCTTGTGGTGAGAATTTCCTGGAGATCCACGCGGTTCTTTGTGATGAGTCGCGTAGCTGGGCCCATTGAACTCATGACAATGCGAAGCCTAAGGAGAGAAGACAAGAATGGGAATTTAATGTTCTCCAATTTCATTCCTAGTGTGATATTGATGTCATGGCATGAGATGCAGTATTTAAAACTAATCTAACTAAACTAGTTTTATCTTACCAGGTAAGGCCCACTGAGCTATGCAGCTCTTTTGCAGAAGCGACCTGTCCACAAATGATAGCTCAGCGAAGTGGCTTACCATCACGTGGAAATGTATAGCAGCCAAATACTCTAAACGCGTGACGTTGATTCTAAATGTGAAGGGGAAACCCGAAGGACCTGGTGAAAGATCCACGTGACCACGTGAAGAGAGAAAAGGAGATGCAGACTCCATATATACAATCGTCAGGGTCGGGATAGAACCCAGGACCTCCTGTACACCAGGTGAGGGAGACAACATCCCCTAGCCACCGGAGCTCTCGCGGAGCAGCGCAATCCCCCATCGCACAGAATTCCCCCCACCAACCAACCCCCCTCCTTCTGAAGAAGCAGATATCTCACTAGTTCTGAGATTCCTTCAAGTGACCTCTGATCGATAACGTTCACACCCACTCTGGCACGGAGTAAGGCACAGTAAAACCCAGTTTTACGTCCGGGATGCATTCCTGAAAGGTGTGACGACGAATATATAAACGACTTTAATCGATGCATTTTTTCAAAATCACCAAAATACCGTACGTAAACAATATATAAATTGTATTATACTGTACGATTTGCTTTACGCGCGTTGCAAAGTAGCAGATGTACAGAGTAAGTGGAAGTGAAGGCTGAGAGGCGACGGATACAAGAAAGAATGAATGATGCTGTCAGTGACACATGAGTGTGGGTTTAGGCGACGCAAACCAGATGGTGGTATTTATCGAGTGATGACGCATTTGCGAAACGACGTAAATAAGGGAGACGTGTGTTGGGCTATTACTGTACCAGGGTAGGTGAAAATACTCAACTCATGTACTTTCTGCCAGTACACTCAACCCATATACCTAATGTCAGTAGACTCAAATAAAATAGCTGCTGCAAGTAAACTCAACCCATATACATGCTGGCAGGAGACTGAAATCACATATCTGCTGCCAGTAGACTCAACTCGTATACCGAATGCCAGTAGACTCAAATCAAGCACCTGCTGCCAGTAGATTCAACCCATACACATGCTGCCAGTAGCATCAAGTAAAATAAACATTAAAATCACAAAGCCCCACCTCCTACCCTCCCATCTACATTGGTTGCGACGCAGTGCGGTAACAGACAGCCGTCAGCCCCCCAGACACGGAAATGCACAGTGACACACACACACGAATACACCGACACAGATACAGACAGAGAGACACACAGATACGGAGACACCCACACACGAATACATTCACACAGATACGGAGAGAGACAGACACAGAGGTACGGAGACACACAGTGACACCCACACACGCACACACGAATACACTCACACAGATATAGAAGCACAGTGACACAGACACAAATACACCTACACAGACACACAGAGAAAATATACATGGAGACGCAGAGACAAATACAAAGACCAAGATCCCCCCGAAAGCCTAAACAGACTGTTGGGGCAAGTGCTGTGAGCGAGCACCTATGAAGGCCAGCACGGCACACGAGGGGCGGGTGGCCAACATTACGGCCGGCCGTTTTTGTCTCCCCAGTGGCGATGTTTACACACCGCACCAGGTACTTATTTGAGGCTGATTCGACCTAGGGGAGGCCCATGACCGTTTCAGATTATTGTCACTGGTGTTGACCGTGAGCGGATCGTAGCGCAGCGCACTAACCGCTACGCTACCGCTACCCACGAGACACAATCAGACACAGACAGATACGAATGCAGACACGGAGACATACACAAAGACGCAGACACGCGGATACAATTATAGTGACATAGACACGGAGACAGACAAGCGACATACAGACACAGACGAATCGACTCACATAGACACACACAAAGAAACACCAAGACATGAAGACATGCAGTTCTGCAGTTTTGTAACGGATTGTGGCATTGCCACTTGATTTATTTGTTCTCGACAGCATCGTACAATCAATGGATTATGAATTCTCTCTCAGCCACAACGCATTTCCTACGACCCAACCCTGACCGTAACCCACCCTAACATAAACCTAGCCGTACACTGACCCTAAACAAAAACCTAACTTAACCCTGACCCTAACCCGAGCCCACAGTAATGTTGTGGTTCAGTGTGGCTGTGAATGTCGAGCAAGGACAACAGGAGGTGCGCCGTAGACAGAAACATGTTGAGCAGCACTATGCTGCAGGAGGCCTGAGCCACTCACAATTGATCTGACCAAGTCGGTCTTTTGAACACAAATAAGAGTGATTGAATGAATCTTCTTACTGATCTCTTAACGATGGGGGGGAACCCCCAAAAGAAAAGCGTGTTAGTGGTTATTTATTTTTGCTAAACGTCGGTGATGCCAAACCATCCCTCACCTGAAGCCTCCTCAGCTGTCCACGCCGCCGCCAGCAGCAGCAGAAGCAGCAGCCCCAGCACGTCCCGGTGTCCAATTCTCACCCACGCGAGCCCCCCACCGTCACGTGGAGACTGGGTCAAGGTTAACCCAAAGGCAGAATTGTGTGCAACTAAGAGAGCAGTCTCCACATCGAGGTGCCGAATAAACAACGACGTGAAAAACACGCAGAGTGGCAACACGGAACCAAAACCAGTTTCGTGTCGGCACTTCCTCAAAATGAGGCTTCGACGGTTGCGAATTTGAAAGCTTCCTGCTTCTCTGTAGTTGCCCAATAGCCACCCAGGGTTCAAGTACAGTTTTCTGACGCAGAGGACTTCCTCTCGCAAATCAGAGGAGAATTCGCGTTTCATTAATCCGTGACCCAAGTCACCACCATCCAGTTGGGGCGGCACGGTTTCCAGAGCTGTGTGGCCACGCGCGTCTCACAACAAGAAGCGCCTAAGTTTGACTACCGACACAGGGGCGTTTCTCTCGGCCCTTTTTGTTGTTCTCCCCCTGTTCTGCAGAGTGTGTGAGTGTGTGTGAGGAGGCTCTCTGGGGAGCGGTAGTGTAGTGGTTAGCGCTGCGAACCCAGTGAGCCGAGTTCGGTTCCCGCTCACGGCCAACACCAGTGACGATTATCTGAATCGATAGTGGGCCTCCGCTAGGTCGACTCGGCCTCAAATTAGTACCTGGTGCGGTATGTAAACATCGCCACTGGGGAGACAAAGGCGGCTGGGCACAGTGTTTGCCACCCACCCTCTTGTGTGCTGTGCTGGCCTTCATAGGTGCTGTGTAGGCTGTACTATTGGATGTATTGGTAACTGCTAAAACTACACAGGAAAGAGGATGGGGCTTTGTCAAGCATTAAAAGAAAAGGTCAGAATTTTTTGTCACGGGCCATCAAGATATCCTATGTCCACACAGAGAGGAAGACAAATGCACTCTGAGTGTGTGCATGCGCAAGATGGGCGTGACTAGTTGAGCACAGACATAAAGAACCCGTTAGGCAGAGGCAACTTCTGTCCAGCATCATCAGACAGGCCAAGGGTGACAATGCATGCAACTATGGGCCACATGCTACGATTCTAGTGGGTTCATAATGGCCGTGTCACACGTCACTGAGGCCGTGGGTTTGAGCCCTGGGTCTGGGCGTCTCTCCATTTCTGTCTCATTGGCTTAATAATTTCCGTATCACGGTCACTGTCTCTGTCATTCAGTTGGTTCATCGTGTCAGCCGTGCGTGCATAGACCGTGACTTCTAATTATCATTGGAAGAGGTTTTCATCTAGCAGTAGATAAACCATGACTTATAATTTAATGATGCTGGTGGGGTCTTCAATCAACAGTTGGCAGACCATGACTTATGATCATAATTACATATAGTCATTGAGTACATTGATATTAGCGAGACCAGTCTAAAGGGCGCAAGACTATCAGGAAAGAAAACGCTGATGCGTGACTGTCAGTCGCGCCTGCTCATTGTTACTAATATAATAAGCCAAGAATGTGTGTCCCGCACGTGACATCACTCCACATGCGCCGCCCCCCCCCCCTCATTATTATTCATGTGTTCCTGGATTTTTAGACTAACGCAGAAGAAGGTCGAGCAGCTATTAAACTTAGTTTACACAAATTCGCGTTCGATGTTACGTATCTTTATAGAAAGTGAAGGCAATACATAATTCTACGCCGCATCACAGTGCATTTTGTGCCTTTATTTATTTATTCGGCTCGTCAAACACAAGGTAAGTCTACTTTATGCTTCCAAATTATACTACAATAAACATTTCTCTGCTACTTTGCAGACATTGTATCGAATTCCAATTGTTTTCAACCCAAGAGAGCGAAAGTGGAACATAAGTATCAGAGCAGTCAATTTCAAGTAATTGAAGGTCTGATAAATATGTAATATGAGGCTATATCCGGCTCACTGACATATCACAACTCGTCATGGTGATTGGTTCTGCCAGTCCTGGGTTACAGCCAATGGGGGGAAGCCTGGGGGCATGGCCCTGACATGATGGAGAGGTGACAGCTAGGGAGATTGGTTCTGCTGGCTTTGGCCTCAGCCAATGGGGAGATGAGTCATGGGCGTGGTCCCGAGAGCTGACAAGGGAGCCTGGAAGATTCGATGCAGGCTAACGAGGATTGGCAGAAGCGTACCACGTGACCCGGGTATTAAATAGGGGTAGAGAGGAACGACACGGGAGCAGAACGGGAACGAACGGAGGAAGGGGCCACGCGGGAGCGGGGCTCCGAGTTGCCATGTGGCCGTGCGTCTCTCTTGGTCTATCTGTCCACTTCACATTGCCTATCAGCAGCGGGAAGTAATTGTACCCTAAGTGAATAAAAGACGGATTCCAGAAGTCGTCTCCAAGAGCTTTATTACATTGGTATCAGACGTCTCTTCTGGGACTGTTTGGACAATTTTTCAAGATGTCCAAGCACCTCAGAAAGAAGAACCCACCGGACCCTCCATCGGAGGAAGAAGTGGAGATGAACGAGGACGAACTGCTGGGAGCTACGGCTCCTCTGCCTCCGGCTGCTGCTCTCCTCGGCGCCGCTCATCGCGGACAGGCGGGAGAAACGACAGCCTCAAATGCAGACGAAGGATGGCGGCTAATGGCGGAGCAGATCGAGTCGCTCCGCGCGATTTTGCTGAGTCTGGTGATGGCGGTCGCATCCTCAATGGCCCTGGGTCGGCCGCCGGGGTTTCAGCCGAGTGCCGAGGACCAAGATTTTCAGCGGGAATCGACGTCCGCCATTGCTCCTACCGCGTGGGGGGAGGCCTCCATCTTGTGCGGAGCGGCTGTGATGGAGCCGCAGGAAGCCATCTTGGGCGGGGCTGTTGCCACGCGGCCGCCGGACGCCATTTTGACAGACGCGAAGAACGCGGGAAGCGGGAATAGAGACGCTTGAGGCGTCGGCCATTCACCGTGGACATCGTCTTCCTCAAATTAAGGAATTTATCGCCGGGGGCGATTGGAGTGCCTTCACGTGGCACTTCGAGTCGGCCTTTAGATCCGTTCGATGGACGAAGGTGGAGGCACTGCCCACGCTGCTGGATGATGTCTCCCTGGCGGTCTTCCGATCCATCCCGGTGACCAAGAAGAAGACGCTTCGTGATGCTTTCACAGAGATGGCGGAGTTTTACGACCCGTCGACGGCGGCTACCAGAAAATTTATTTCACGTCATCGAGGATCAGAGGAATCGCCCTTGGCCTACCGGGGGGGCGCTGTTAGCATTGGCCATGGCCACCTACCCCGACTCGACGGCTGATCTCCTGGATCCTCTCATCCTTTCCCGAATGCTTGAGCTTTCCCAGGAACTGAACATCTCGCTGCCGGTATGCGGCCACGAAACCGCTCACGTCGCGATGGGTGGCGTGCTGCTTGGACGCTAAGTTAAATCTGAAGCGCTGGGATCAGATGGCGGCATGGACGGGGAACCCCCAAATAGACGGTCCACTGTTGGGGTGGTCTCCACGGCGGGTCGTCCACTGCTCCAATGACTCCGGCGACGACGACGAGGTGGTGGCTGTTGTTCCACGCTGGGTCCCGAGACGCCGGCTGCGCGACCAGCGTGATGATACGGGTCGACCACGTGCAGGGCCCGGGACGAGCGACCACCGGGCAATGACGGCCACGTGCTTAAAGTGTGGCCGACGGGGCCATTTCGCCCGGGATTGCCGCTGCCGACCTCTGCCATCTCCGCTTCCGTCGAGTCGACTTCCATCTCCTCCACCGGGCGCAGATCTACGACACCCTCGGGCGAGTCGGCACAAATCGGATAACCGGCGGGTCTTGTTACATCACTCATCCACTCGCACACATTTGCGCTCCGGACGGAAAATGTTGTACACCTGTGTCAATGCCACACTCTACTACACAATGGAAAAAATTAGCTCGTAGGGTGGTGGCTGCCGCGTCAGGCTCATCGACGGTACGGGGTACCATTGATGGGATCGATGTCCGTATTTTGGTGGACACTGGCGCGTCTGCCACCATCATTTCCGATGTCATTTTTCATCTCCTGTCTATTCCCACGTCACGGATCCGACCGGTTAATGACGCGTGTGTTGCTGCTAATGGGGGTAGCATGGGTATTTTCGGGCAAGTTGATGTGCGCATTGCTATCGGTAATATTACCGCGGAGGGACCAGTGTTGATTTCTCGCTCACTGGCCATCCCATGCCTATTAGGCACCGAATTCTTGCGCCGCATGCCAGTTAAGATACTTGTCGACCAAGGTTGCTAAGAAATGCCAGGGCGCCGTAAGATGTTGTTCCTGCCTTCCCTGCTGGGCCGTTCGCCCCCGGGTAACGCAGTTAACACCATTGTCGCTGCCACGGTAGAGGTGCCGTCGGGCTCGCAGATGCTTATTCCGCTGCGTTACCGCAAACCTTTGGATGCTGCGGATGGTGCGACAGGTGTGCTGTTATCCCCATCGAATTCGGTGGCTAAATCTTTTTCCCTGGTAGAGGCTCAAACTATCGTTCGGCCAGGTCAGGACCCATTCATACAAGTGTTGAATGGGGGCCCGAACCGGGTCGTTGTTCTGGCTGGATCGGTATTGGCTCACGCCACTACCGATTTCACCAGCTTTGAGGGTAAACCACCCACTAAAATAGCCGCTGATGGACTGCGATACGATCGTTCACAGGATCGATGGATCGCGGATTTGTGCGGGGAAAATACATCTTTGTTGACCACGCAAAAGAGTGCTTTGCATTCATTGTTGTTACAGTATGCTGACGTTTTCAGTAAAAACTATTTGGATCTCAGCCATACCTCGCTCTTGTCGCACCATATTGACACCGGTGCGGCGGGACCGATTTGTATGCAACCGCATCGCATGAGCCCTGCTGAAAGGGAACATGTGCGCGACGCGGTGGATGAAATGTTGGCGGCTGATATTATTTCGCCGTCCAACAGTCCTTGGGGCGTGCCGGTGGTACAGGTTAAGAAAAAAGATGGTGGAACGAGGTTTTGTGTAGATTTCCGCTGCTTGAATAAGATATCCGCGGCAGACGCATACCCCTTGCCACGGATGGACGACTCATTGGACGCTTTTTCAGGGGCAATTTTCTTCTCCACCCTCGACCTGTCGTCTGGGTTTTGGCAGCTTCCCCTCGACGACGCGTCAAAACCAAAAACGGCATTCCGCACGCCACAAGGCCTCTTTGAGTTTAACCGCTTACCTATGGGCTTGAATGCGGCACCGGCGACGTTCCAACGCCTGATGGAACTGGTGCTGGCGGGGCTGCAGTGGGAAACATGCCTCATATATTTGGATGATATCATCGTATTTAGCTGCACGTTCGAGGAACACCTCCAACGCCTGGAGACTGTCTTTCAGAGGATGTGCTCGGCTGACCTAAAATTTAAACCAAAGAAATGCCACCTTTTGCAATGGTCCGTCCGATACTTGGGTCACATCATCAGTTCGGACGGTGTGTCCACGGACCCTCAGAAAACGAAGTGTGTCCGAGAGTAGCCCACGCCCACTTCGGCGGGCGACGTACGGCGCTTTATTGGGTTTGCATCCTACTATCGCCGTTTTGTTAAGAACTTCGCGACACTGGCTAAGCCACTGCATGTTCTGACGGGGAAAAATCTGAGATTTAAATGGGGTCCGGAGGAGGAACGTTCTTTTCAATCTCTTCGGGATCACCTCGCCACAGCGCCTACGCTCGACTACCCAGACTTTTCCCAGCCGTTCATCCTTGACACGGATGCTAGCGATATCAGCATAGGAGCCGTTTTGTCACAACAGAAAGACGGAGTCGAGCGAGTGGTGGCATACGGCAGCAGGGTTCTGTTCCTTGCCGAAACGCGATATTGCGTGATGAGGCGGGAACTCTTAGCGATCGTATATTTTGTTCGCCAGTACCAGCCGTACCTGTATGGAAGTAAATTCCTCGTACGCACTGACCATGCGGCTTTGCAATATTCGTTAAAATTGGACTAACCATCGGGGCAATTGGCTCGGTGGTTGGAATCGTTACAGGAATTTTCCTTCGATATCACGTACCGCAAGGGTGCTCACCATGCCAACGCAGACGCTCCCTCCAGGTTGCCACCCATTCCTCCATGCGCCTGTCTGACGGGTACGCACCACAGTGCAGCGCTGCCTACCTCGCCCTGTCCGGTTATGGGGGCAATGTCGAACGATGACGGCCAGGATGTACCTGTTGGCGCCGACGATACGCTGTGGTTGCCGCACTCAGTGTGGCTACACGAGCAGGAGGCCGATGCCTCTCTGACTCCGCTGCGGAAACTAATCGGGAAACCGAGAGCTCATTTGGCGGGATGGAAATGGCAGATGTTCCGGGGCCGGGCGGGACTATTGATGTGTACTGATGGATTGTCTGACTGTTCACACCTGGTCGTGCCGACATCCCTTTGCCATGACCTTCTCCGCGCTCTGCACGCTGACAAATTGATGCACCTCGGCGTGCAGAAAACTTTGGCCGCGATGCAGCAAGATTTATTTTGGCCTGGCATGACGGCAGATGTCACTGACGTTGTCCGGTCATGCCATGATTGTGTGAAGAGGAAACCACCTTGGCAACATTATGTTCCGCCACTACGTTCTATTGAGGTATCCCGTATCAATGAACTAGTTGTTCTGAATATCCTGGGCCCGTTCCCTCCATCAACTAGGGGTAACAAATACCTTTTGGTCGGGGTCGAATATTTTTCTCGATGGCCTATGGCCTGGCCTTTGCCTGACCAAACGGCCGCATCCATCACCGAGGCTTTCTTGAATGGTTATGTCATGGATAAAGGAGCACCCGAAGGGCTGCTCACAGACCAGGGACGTAACTTCTCCTCCAAATTGCTCAAGGATGTTTGCACTGCGCTGGGCACAAAGAAAATCCGCACTTCCCCTTACCATCCGCAAACGGATGGCATGGTGGAACGGTTTAACCGCACCCTTTCGGCCACGCTTTGTCACACGGTAAGTGAAAAACAAACCGATTGGGACTTGCACATACTGGGCGTCCTGGCGGCATACCACATGGTTCCGCACGCGTCCACAGGATATTCGCCATTTTTCCTGATGTATGGCCATGAGAATGTACCCCCGATTGATGTGCAACTGGGTACGGCGGGTAAACAACCGTCCCCTTCCTTGCCTGATCACATACGGGACTCGCTTAAACGGGTTACAGAGGCGCGAGAGGCCGCCAGATGTGCGACGACCCGTATGCAGGCAAGGAACGAAAGGTATGCGCGTTGATCGTGAACTGACATGCCCTGGTCAGTGGGCGATCTGGCATGGCTCCATTGCCCTCAGATGCCGGTAGGCACGTCCCCTAAACTGCACAGGCCTTGGCGGGGGCCTGTGAGGCTGGTAGACATTCGGAATCCCCAGAGTGTTCACATCCAGTACGGCCAACGTCGTTGGTATGTCCATTCGTCGCGACTCAAACCCTACGTTGACCCGCGTGCTGGCCCCTCATCTCCACTTATTGACCTGCCGGGGTCTGGCGTGCCGAATGTGCCACTTGCCTCGCCCATTGATCTCCAGCGGGGCTGTGTTGTACCCCCCGCAGATGAACAAGTTTTGAGGGACAACGAGACCCCCGACGTCCCTCCTCCAACGGGACCTATCCCAGATACGACTGAAACCGAACATTCTTCTTCTTCTTTTCCACGGCAACCACCTCCTGCAGATCGGGTGGCGAGGCGACCATGCGCAAAAAACGAAGAGGGTCCTGCGTCGTGTACGCGGTCGAAATCTCTTCCGTTTCGTTAGTAATGATTGCCTTGCGGTCTGTTACCCTGTTGTTACTGCGCTACAGGGGCACCCTAATGTATGTCTGTTATTAATGGTTGAATTCCTTGGCGCGTAGACGCCTATTCCCCCCCTTACCTTGTTAATGCGTCTCAGACACCCTAATAATGATCTAAATTGGATTCGGCTTGTCACCTTTTTCCCAGCCGAGACGACTGACTTTTTACACGGGGGGGGTGATGTAATATGAGGCTATATCCGGCTCACTGACGTATCACAACTCGTCATGGTGATTGGCTCTGCCGGTCCTGGGTTACAGCCAATGGGGGGAAGCCTGGGGGCATGGCCCTGACGTGATGGAGAGGTGACAGCTAGGAAGATTGGTTTTGCTGGCTTTGGCCTCCGTCAATGGGGAGATGAGTAAGGGGCGTGGTCCCGGGAGCTGACGAGGGAGCCTGGAAAATTCGATGCAGGCTAACGAGGATTGGCTGAAGCGTACCACGTGACCCGGGTATTAAATAGGGGTAGAGAGGAACGACACGGGGGCAGAACGGGAACGAACGGAGGAAGGGGCCACGCGGGAGCGGGGCTCCGAGTTGCCACGTGGTCGTGCATCTCTCTTGGTCTATCTGTCCACTTCACGTTGCCTATGAGCAGCGGGAAGTAATTGTACCCTAAGTGAATAAAAGACGGATTCCAGAAGTCGTCTCCAAGAGCTTTATTACAAATACAGTGCCACTGTGACATTACGTCAGGTGTTTTATGACTTAGTTGCGTGCAACAACTTCTGCCATTAATGCAGTGCTACGGCCAAATGCTGTCAGGTGTTTTATGACTTCCTTTTATGCAACATTCACTGCCATTAATACAGTACTACAGTGCAGTGAAGTGTTTGACATTTTTTTATATTCCCTGCCATTATATTTAGACAAGATAAAATTATACTCTGATCAATTTATTCGTAACTCTAATGCTTCTCTTTGGTCTTCGTTGTTTGCTAAGTTACTTCAGACAGCATCAGCACTCTACTTTCTTCACTCTTCGCTATCAAACATCCAACGGAGAAGGTAAATTTGTCAGTTAACAGCTTCAGGGGATTTGAAAACAGTGCTAAAGTGAAGTTACGGATTTTTTTAAATTACAGCCACAGAGATTGTTCACCTTTTCTATTGTGTAAGATACCGAAGAGTCCCTGGTCAAAGAAATGTCCAATTTGAATGCTCCTTTTGCCTCTATGTTAGCTAAATTTGGCCCATCTGCAGATCACATTATCCCTATACAGTGTCTTAAAAGCGCGGGGCAACCTTATTCGCAGTGCTCCAGCTGCTGGAGCACGTTAAATACATAAGATCTAAATACGTCAGCCCAGGATAGCCAAACAACATGGAGGACGAAGATACCGCAGCTAAGAAACGCCGTTTGCAAAGAGAAAGACAGCAGAGGTGGAGAGTTCGCCAGAGCCAAGACACTTTGCACAGAATTCTTACAGAGAATGCTGAAAGGCAAGCAAATCGATGAGAACAAAAAAGTCCGGGTCAGACGCAAACTCGATGCGCAGCTGACGCTCTATCTCAAGATAATCGACGCAAGCAAGAAACTCAGACACAAGCTCGCCTCGCTGCCAATACTGAAAATTGTCTCGCAGGACAAGAACGTCGTAGTCAAGCTATTCGTGCTGTGGCAAATTACTTTGTGGAAGTGGAAGTCATTTAACACAACTGCAGTGCGTTGAATGTAGTTTGCCAGTTCTGTGGTTCACTAAATTTTGCTGACGAGCGGCCATCAGATGGAAAGTTCACAAGTTGGTGACGGAAAGGCAAAGTGAAAGTGGAAAAGCCTATCGACTCCAATGACGTGCTCCAATATCCTCATTTTCTGCGTGAGCTTCTATCAAATCCTGAGCATCCTGACTACAACATTTTCCGTGCCAGTGTTCGTTCATACAACAGCACATTATCGTTTGCTTCGATGAGAGCTAAGGTTGTTGACTTTCATGGAGGCGGTCCTTACGTCTTCAAGGTGCATGGGCAAATTTACCACAAGACAACCCATCTTGAACGCACTAACGGTCAAACAAGACAATACGCTCAACTTTACGTTGTCGACAACACAAGCAACAGAAATGCGAACAAATCATCCTGCCAACGTTTAGTGCTATCCACTGCTTCTCGATCTAATCGACCGCTACAATTGAATCCACAATCCACTCGCGAACACATACGCCATGCTTCACGAAGTACAACATCAAGCTGAACAGAAGCCAGTTGTGAATTTGGTGTTTCGGCGAGATCTTTATTCGGATCGGCGTCGCGACAATGTACCAACTGCTAACGAGATCGCTATGGTGTTTGTCAAAAACGACGATGAGCCGCCCTTTGAATGTGACATTCGCGTGTATCCAAAGAATCCTGACGACTCCCAACAGCCTTTCATTAATCTCAACATTCTGAGCCCAAATTTGGAGGCAATGTCCTATCCACTGTTGTATCCGTTTGGTGAAGCTGGATGGCAACCAAATTGGCAATGTGAGGCTTATGCTGGAGCTCAAGTCAATGCAACGCGAGTGAATGTCTCCAAATTACAGTATATTGCAGAGCAAACGGCGATCAGAGGCACATTCAACCCACGAATCAGTGCTGGAAAGATCACGCAACAGTGGATTGTCGATTCGTACCTGCAGGTTGAAGCTAATAATTGTAATTACATTCGCCAACATCAGCAGAAATTACGAGTTGAGCTTTATCAAGGACTTGCCGATCACATGGAGAATGCCTCTCAAAAGCCGGAGCTCCTGTTATTCTGCCTTCATCTTTCGAAGGTTCACCGCGGAACATGAAAGAGCGAAGTGTAGATGCCATGTCAATTTTCGCAAATCAAGGCGCTCCCGATCTCTTCGTTACATTCACTGCAAATCCAAGGTGGCAAGAAATCAACAACAATTTGCAGCAAGGTGAACAAGCATCTGATCGACTTGACTTAGTGGCACGTGTTTTCAAGTTGAAACTGAAATCGATGATGCAGGATCTCACTGTCCATGGCGTTCTGGGAATCTCAACGGCTTTCGTCGACACCATCGAGTTCCAGAAACGTAGGCTGCCTCACGCACACATCCTGGTAACATTGCGAGTTGATGATAAGTTCAAAAGCTCTGAGCGCATCGATCAGGTTGTGTCTGCTGAAATTCCCGTTGCGGCTGAAAACCCGCGATTGCACGAAATTGACACAAGATGCATGATGCATGGCCCATGCGCAGCTGCGAATCCAGCCTGCATGCAAGATGGAACGTGCTCAAAAGAGTTCCCGAAGGAATTTTCTACCATGACAGCGCACAATGTTAACAGATATCCTCTGTATCGTCGGCGACAGGGAATTTCAGCTGAAATTCGTACATCGTCAATGGATAACAGATATGTGGTGCCGTATAATCCATATCTGCTGCTGAGGTACAATGCTCACATCAACGTCGAGGTATGCACGTCACTACGAGCTGTCAAATATATTTATAAATATTTACAAAGGATTCGACTGCGCCAATATGACGATCACTGCCGGCGAGATTCCTCTACTTGCACACGACGAGCTGTCAAATTTCATCAACGCAAGATACGTCAGTGCAAGAGAAGCTATGTAGCGTTCAGCAATGCGTTGTGTTCCAAGAGGGTCGAGAAGAAGAGGTGTTGGAAATCGCACGAACAGGTCGCACGAAGCTCGAAGCTTGGTTTCAGCTAAACGTCATAGATCCACAACGACATTCCCTACAATTATGTGAATGCCAACAACAACTGGAAGCAGCGACAAAGAGGAGGCACTAAGATCGTTGCGAGATTGTACATTGTTGGGATCAAAGATGAGGGGCACTTCTACCCGAGGATGCTGTTGCTGCACGTCAAAGGCGCTACCAGTTTTGAATTCCTCAGAACCGTCGATGGCGTCGTTTACAACACATTCAAGGAAGCTGCCTTCCATCGTCATTTGCTGGATTCAGACGAAGAATGGGCTCGATGCATGCAGGAGTTCGCGACATATCAAATGCCCAATCAAATCCGACAGACGTTTGCGTACATTTGCTGCTTCTATATGTCAAACACTCGCGAGTTGTGGGACAACCATTCACTTGACATGTCGCTGGATTTTTTTCTTCTTCTTGGTTCTTTCGGTAAAGTCACGTAGAATGGAAATTATAAAATAATAAAATTAAAACATAATAAAATAATTCTCACGACGATTCGGCCACAACGCAAGCAGCCGTCCTCAGGTGGAGAACAGGTCTGTCGAGAAGACAGAGTCTGAATGCCACACCCCAGGCTTGGAGCGTCTATTTAAGCTGGGATGGAGGAGGGAAGAGCGCCTTGACAAAATAATTTGCATATCTAGAGGAATTTAGCATATTTATGGGAAATGCAGATATGCGATTACTACTTGTGAAATGCGTTGGATTATCTACGGCGTCATGACGAAAATGTTGCATTGAACATGGCTCTGCACGATATCAACGCTATTCTCAAACAACATGGATTACACATCTGTAATAAACCTTCTTGAGACGGCTCTTGGAATCAGTCCTTTATTTCACTTCCACAGTTACACTCACACTCTCCGTTGCTGACACACAACGGGAAGCGGGCAGACCGTTTGTTAAGTCGCACGCCACGTGGCATCCAGAGCCCCGTGTGTGCGTGGCTTCTGCTCTCTTCGATCCCAGGTCTGCTCCCGACTCCCCCGCTTCTCCCCCTTTTAACCCCTGGGTCACGTGGTACCCCTAAGCCAATCCTCAGTGGTCGGCGTAGAATATTCCAGATCGTTCCCCTGTCACTCCCGGGACCACGCCTCTGATCCGGCTTCCCATTAGCCGAGGCCAAGATCGGCGAAGACAACCACCCCAGCTAACATGCCTTGATCACGCCGAGGCCATGCGCCCAGACTCTCCCCTCATTGGCTACACAGCGAGACCGGCAGCCAATCACCACGTGAGCCCTACAAGGCTCTCATTACACATCCATTGGTATTCTGCAACCAATAGGCCATCCAATCGAAGCTCAGCTATATGACGCAGTGCATGAAGAACGAGAAGCGGAAACTAGAATTTCCTCCCTTAATAACCAACACTTTTAAGCTTTCACAGCAATAACGAGAGCTGTCGACGATGAGCATGCCCAGAACAGACTTTTTTACTTACATGGTCCTGCCGGCTCTGGAAAGACTTTCCTGTACTCCACGCTGCTCTCATTTGTTCGTGGAAAAGGTCACATCGCACTTTTTGCCACCACTGGAATCGCAGCTACTTTATTGAAAATGCGGACGAACTGTGCACAGCGGATTCAAGCTTCCAGTTCCCCTCCTTGACACCTCTTCTTCGTCGATGCGACTTAATTCGCCAGAAGGCGAAACGATACGACGAACTTCACTCATCATAATTGATTAATTACGATGCTGACAAAGCATGGCCTTCGATGCATCGATCAGCTGCTGCGCGACATCATGCAGATTGAACGCCCGTTTGGTGCAATAGTCGTCGTTATCGGTGGCGACTTTAGACAGACTTTGCCGGTTGTACCAAAAGGCACCCGTGTTGATGTCGTTGAGTGCTGTATCAAATCCAGCGTATTATGGCAGTATTTTTGCAAGCTGACTCTCACGGCAAACCTTCAGAGTAATGGTCAAAATGAGCATAACAATTGGCTGCTGAAAGTTGGATTGGGAAGTTTGCCGGAGTTATCTGGAGTGCCGTTAGATTCCATTGAAATTCCACCTCAAATGATCACGGATGATGATCTGGTCACCGCAATTTACGGTCAAAACTTGCAACATATGCCTGCCGAAGAGCTTGCGAAAATAGCGATTCTGGCACCTACCAACAAGGACACACACGATATGAACAGAAATATAATCACACAGCTGTCCAGAGATATCCAAAATTATTACAGCTCCGACTCGATCATGTCGCAAGATCCTGCGGAAGCATTGTATTACCCTCCAGAATTTCTTCACGCTCAAACGCCTTTAGGAATGCCACCACACACATTGGCAATGAAGACAGGCGTTATCATCATGCTGCTGCGAAATCTTAACCCGAAGAACGATCTTTGCAATGGAACGCGTTTGATGGTCAAAACATTACAAAATAGCTTTATCACCGCAGAGATTGTATTGGAATGCAACCGAGGCGAAATCATCTTCATCCCGAGAATCGACCTAGCTTCAAGTGATGCCACTCGTACTGAAACGACGATCAATTCCGATAATTCCTGCATATGCGATGACGATCAACAAGTCGCAGGGTCAGACTTTTGAAAATGTGGGTATTTATCTCAATGAACCCGTATTTTACCATGGCCAGTTGTACGTGGCTCTGTCTAAATCTAAATATTCTCAGCGGATCAAAGTGTCCATCCAGGATAGCCAACTGCAGGAAAACCTTTTGAACAGTACCGAGAAAAATGGCTTTGTGTGCTACATTTCCTAATACAATTTACAATCACACAATCAAACGTTAATTTACATCTTTAATATTACAGCTTCCATTCTAAGACGGGCTAACAAGCTAGTTAAACCATAATCACTTCCATCCACCCAGAAGCTTAACTGGGTATGCCACAGTTTGTCGGATCGATAGGTTGCATGTGGTGGAGAAAAGGAGTATTTCCACCCCTTCTAAGACGTCTGGCCAAAGTTTGAGTAGCCCAGAAGTCATTACATTATTCATGGGGAAATTGTTTTCGTTTAACCCGGCTTTCGCTGAACGTGGAACTTTTTTTTTTTAAGTTAACAGTAATATTTGGGTACAGTATTGTTTTTGGAAGCATTCACTGTAATATCGTATGAACGTTTACTTCACCGCATCATCGTATGAATGATGCGAGAAGAGATTAACGGGTTCTTATGTTAGCGATTTACGTACTCCGCGCTTTCGCTCTCTAAATTACGGCTTGAATGAGGGTGAGGGGTATGACTACATCACAAAATAAAAATCTTACTAGGACTTTTATATAACAAAAATTATATACATAACTGTTACGCTTTGTGTAATTCAACAAAACAAAACTTAACTCAGAGTTCTCTCCGAATTTCACGAGTCCGTTCTAGACCCCACAGTTTTTTTTAAAGAGTTTTAAGCACAGAAAACATAATTAAAGTTAGAAAAATCATTAATTATACAAACTTTTCAATAATTTCCTTCTTCACTTCGATTTCAATTTTCTTTAAAAACTTCTTCTCACCAACATTACCACTCATTAGCACTTTCTCCGAAGGCAAGTTTGTAAAAGAATACATGGTATAGACAGCAGACATCTTGTGTCCGGAGATCAAAAGCAAATTTGAAAAAGTCAGTTTATCACGCAGGACTGTGACTCGCCGTGTGGAACTGATTAATAAAAATATAGCCAGCCAATTAAACAAAAAGTCTGATTCCTTTGAATTATATTCACTAGCACTGGATGAAAGTACGGACGTAAAAGACACTGCTCAGCTCCTCATTTTTATCCGAGGCATTGACGACAGTTTTGCGATAACAGAGGAGTTTTTGACCATGGAGTCCCTGAAAGGAACAACGCGGGGAGAGGACTTGTATAACCAGGTATCTGCTGTCATCGAAAGAATGATGCTACCTTGGAGTAAACTTGTCAATGTCACAACGGATGGATCGCCAAATTTAACTGGAAAAAATGTTGGGCTGCTGAAAAGAATCCAGGATAAAGTGAAAGAGGAAAACCCTGTCCAGGATCTTATTTTCCTTCACTGCATCATCCATCAGGAATCCCTGTGTAAGTCTGTATTGCAGCTTAATCATGGCATGAATCCAGTCGTAAAACTTGTGAACTTTATACGAGCAAGGGGACTTCAGCACCGTCAGTTTATTACGTTCCTGGAGGAAACTGATGCGGATCATCAGGACTTGCTGTACCACTCTCGTGTCCGCTGGTTAAGTTTGGGGAAAGTGTTACAACGAGTGTGGGAGCTGAAATAAGATATCATCGCATTTTTGGAGTTGATGGGGAAATCTGACGAATTCCCTGAGCTAAGCGACAAGAACTGGCTTAGTGACTTTGCGTTTGCTGTGGACATATTTTCCACACATGAATGAGCCGAATGTGAAACTGCAGGGGAAAGATCAGTTTGTTCACGACATGTACAAACATGTGAAAGCCTTTAAATCCAAGCTCACTTTGTTCTCCGGACAAATTGCGAACAAATCTTTCGCTCATTTCCCCACACTTGCCATGCAGGAAGAGGCACCGCAAAACGCAAAAAAATACAGCAAATCACTTGAGGACCTGCACGGAGAATTCTGCCATAGGTTCTCTGATTTCGAAAACATTGAACAGTGTCTTCAGCTGGTGTCCTGTCCCCTGTCACAAGACCCTGAAACAGCACCACAGGAGCTGCAGTTGGAACTGATAGATCTTCAGTCTGACTCCGTCCTAAAGGGGAAGTTCAACTTTGTTAAATTGAATGACTTTTATGCTTCACTTAACAGAGCCACGTTTCCAAACCTCCGGAGGACTGCACAGAAGATACTGACTTTGTTTGGCTCGACTTATGTGTGTGAGCAGACATTCAGCGTCATAAACGCCAACAAAGCCCGTCACAGATCAAAGTTAACGGATCAGCACCTCAGATCTATCCTGAGAATTGCCACAACCAAAATAACTCCAGACTTGGATGCACTGGCAAAAATGGGAGATAAACAACACTGTTCCCACTGAAATTGAAAGTGATTATGTGTTGCTGCAGCGAGGTTGGAGCCAAATCTCCATCACACAGCCTGCGTGGCTGCTCTAACCTGTTAATGTAGATAATAAAGAAGTTCAAGTGAGGTAATTGGTTTGGGCGCAGGCCTCAGATGTTTTAATGATGTTTGATCAGTCACGTTACGACATGTTTTTGTATTGTTCATGTTCGTGCAATTTGTTAAATTGCCTTGCAAACAAATGCTTTGCTACCTGTTAAAGGCCAAATCCTTTCATGTAATGATTTTTACATGTCATTTATATTAGTTCACACAAACACTCCTCCATCCATCTGTTCTTCGCCCGGCCCCTCTGTCAAATTTTAGAACCCATTGTGGCCCTCGAGTGAAAAAGTTTGCCCACCCGTGTACTAGCAGGTTCCCGGGGCTTCCAGATAGACCCCTTCCTGAGCTTGCCCTTAGTTGTCTTTCTCCCCGTATATACTGTTGCCTGCTGACGTGTGTACTGCCATATGCTGTCAGTACCACTTTTCGTCAGCAGCTAGCGCTATTACTCTACATACTATAGACCGCCTTCACTCAGGGCTCTTGACGTAACTTGCATAACGTAGAAAATGAAATGATGTAGTTGGCAGGGGCGGTGCATAGATTGAAACTAAACTATTTAAAAAATATGTTTTTTTTATTCTACCGGGTAAGGCCCACTGATGTATGTAGCCCTTTTACACAAGTGACCTGACCACAAATGATAGCCCAATTTAGTGGTTTATCATGCGGTAATTTATAACAGGCAAAAACTCTAAATGGGTGACGTTAATTCTAAATGTGGAGGGAAAAACTGGAGGACTCGGAGAAAAATCCACATGACCACGAGGGGAGAAAGACGCAGACTCCAAATACACAGCAGACGTCAAGGTTGGGATCGAAGCCACGACCTCCTGTACACCAGGCGAGGGAGTTAACATCTCCTAGCCACCAAAGTGCCCTTGAGTCCTCCGTTTTTAATTGCTGAGGAATGAGTGACAGTGAGGAATGAGTAACCTAACAGAGGGTACTGAGAAATCATGAATGGGCTATAGAGAAGGCACGAGATAGAGAAGAAGATGATTATGGAGATTGTCACGGTGCTTAAATGCGACATTCAGCTTATGGAATGGACCTGACACTGCACCTCCAATTAGCACGGTTAGCCACATATGGTGCAAAAAAAGTTCAACGTACGTACATGACACATGCCCTTGGTTTTATGAACATTTTCTTGTAATCTTGTTTGACACTTGGGTTCTCAGTAAAAATGTTGGCAAAGTCTTCTGTGGCACATGCTTATTATTATTCTTCTTCTTTGTCTTCCTGTTGACTACGGATCATATCATCTCCACTCGGATTTACTTTCTGCTCCGCCGTTTCCGGATCTGCATGGGTTTCATTTTCTTGCGTAAGGGAGATTCCGGAGGGCGGAGTTGGTGGTCGCGTGTGTGATAATATATGGTGCCCTTCTTTTTAGTGGGGCTCTTTTGCTTGCGCTCCCTCGTTCTCTGTCGATTTTCAAACGCTCCGAACACATTTCTGGCAGCATCCTCTGCTGCGGTCGCTTCGATAACGGGCGAGACCTTTTCCGTGCCTGGCGCACCACTGGCCAACGCTGCATAGGTTTCCACATTTTCCAATTGGCACGTAGACAATTTGCTCTTTGGCACGGGGGAGCAATGAAAAGCTAATTCTTCCTCGACTGCTGCTGAATCGTCGGAGGTGTCCATCGCGGTTTGGTTTGGTTCATTTTCGCTGAGGGCGGCAAACACGTCCGGAGTTGGTGTTGTCTTCGAAATCTGCGACTCTAGCGGTGGAGTCAGTTGGTTGCTCAATACAATTATATCTTTAGGTGGTACAAGTAACTCTGCTGAAGATTGGCCACTTACATTAACATTTGCACAATTTTGACATATAGGCACACCTTCCTTTAAGACCTCCAGCTGCTCTGAAAACCCCTCCATTTTCCTGATAATTGTTTTATGTGTCTCTTTAATGTTGTCTTCAATTGTTTTCATTTTGCAAACAGAGAATTCCCAGGTCTTCGTCAGTTCTTGTTTAAATACAGTTAACATATCCGCAACTGAAAAAAATTTTGAAACAAACACATTTGTCATTGGTCAAAACGTTACCTACAAATTATTTTTTCCCCTGTATCTCAAAGGAGAAATTGCACAAGTCTGTTTATATATATAAATATTTGTATTGCATTCTTTTGAAGCGACAACAAGTGTATAACTTAGTTATTACATTTCATTAAATTTACTAGGAACTTTGTGTCAACACATGAACTAACTGGTGCTTAACGTTAATGTTAAAAATCACCAAATGTAAAAGTAAATGGGTAGCTTACAGGATTGAATACGTCATGTTATTCACAATTTGTTTACGTTTCATATCATCAGCATCATGCGCTGATGTAAATGAATGTAAATAATCTAATCTGATTACAGTTAACTCTCGCTACGCGCGAGTTCTGGATTCTCCTATTTGTGAGTTACTAAATGCACACCGAATCCCTATTCGTGCACCCGCTGGACTCCGGTATTCGCGAGTGTACAGAGTGCCACACCACCAACACCGGGGAGGTGCGTGCAGAATGTTGCTACATTTGAAATGGTCTGCTGCGAAGATTAGGCACGCTGCATTGGTTGCCCGTTTTGTCTTTAAGTCTTGTAGTATTCCTGCTCCGAACTCGCACTTGTGC
>CM025666.2:27259-40894 GCA_014621495.2 Entosphenus tridentatus
TCGTTGACTCGTTCATTTGCCAAGTCATTCAGAAACTCACCCACTCATTCGTTGACTCGTTCATTTGCCAAGTCATTCAGAAACTCACCCATTCACTCATTCGTTTACTCATTCATTTGCCAAGTCATTCAGAAACTCACCCACTCACGCACTCATTCGTTGACTCGTTCATTTGCCAAGTCATTCAGCAACTCACCCACTCACTCATTCGTTTACTCGTCCGTTTGCCAAGTCAGCAAGGCTGCCGCTTATCCACTCACCCCCTCACTCTCTCACCCGTTCAAATCATTAACTCATGTGCCAGGCCACTCAATGACTGTGACATACTGTATGTCTCTGTGAGGTCTGTCTGGCAGTCAACAGTGCCACACACACAGCCGATACGTCATACCCTATACATCATACCCTATACACATAACCCAATACATCATACCCTATACACATAACCCAATACACAGCACATAACCCTATACACAGCATCCTACACACAGTACCATACACAAAGAACCATACACACAGAACCATATGACACAGAACCATACACACAACCCTACACACACAGAGCCATATAGACACACAGTAGCAAACGCTCTACCGCTTAACACCAGCCATAGAATCATGTTTCGCAACAGCTTCAAAGAAGGTTCTAGAAGAAGCCCGCTGTGGTGCAGTGGTGTAATGTATCGGTGGCACTTAAGATAAAGAAAGATTCCCCCCGTATCGCCTTCGCTGGCTGATGGGGCATGTGCTGTTAGCGAGCAGCACCTATGAAGGTCGGCACGGCACACGTGTGGACAGCACCACGCCCGGCCGCCTTTGTCTCCCCAGTGGCGATTTTCACACACTGCACTCTATACTCATTGGATGCCGTGTCTGACCTAGGGGAGGCTCACACTCATTTGTGGCTACTTAGGGGGGGGGGCAGGACCGGTTCAGATATTCTCCACTGGTATTGAGTGGAACTTGGAGTTGGTAGTTCAGTGCGCTAACCAATGCGCCACCGCTCCCCGTGGCACGTGTTGCGTCACCAGCAGCACGTCTTGCCATGTCACTGTTAGCACTGCCAAAGACAGTGGGTCTCTGTGAGATGGCCACGATAATGATGAGCGTTATAGGCTAATTTATCAAGACGGGCGCACAGCAACAGATGTTAATTGTTACTAGTTATATTGAAAATGATAACGTATCCAGGAGAGCCACACTCTTTCAGGAGGGTCCTTCGACTTTGTTTAATTTTGTAAGACGTTTTCAGACAATTTAAGATGATTTTTATCAGAGCGTGTCAGCAGAACATGTTTGTTTGCATGTTCATCAAAGTTCAGTTCAGTTCATTTATTAGGATTTACCCTGTGAGCCATTTGGCTCTTGATTTGGGTTCAACCGCAACAAACAATAACATTACAAGATACGCCTAAAATTTATTGTACACAAATCTAAACATCACGTACAAAGTACTGTGCCTGGTTAATGCAGCAAACATGAAGATTCCTTGCGAAAGGTTTCATCTATTTGGTGTCTCATCATCTTAACATCTGTTTTATTGCCAGAAAGGGTAAAACCTATTCCTATTTTTTTCATCACTTTAGTGATTTGTTTACCTTACGTATACTTTGGACTCATAGCCGTTAACCCATGAGGTTCACCCCGTATTCTTGTGCAGGGAAATTGAGTTTTCAGAGCCGTACGGCGTACAGCCGTTTCAATACGGGCAATAAATATAAAACATTTGTCTTTGTGTTTGTGTTTCTCCCTTGTGATGGGATTTTGTAGGATGAACGTTGAGATTTATAAGGGCCACGGGGTGACCGATAAGGTCTGAGTTGGTGTGTAATAAGGTAGGGCACTGATAAGGATTGACAGGTTTGTAGTAGTGTAGTGTATAGTAGTGTAGTGTATAGTAGTGTATAGTAGTGTAGTGTATAGTAGTGTGGTGTATAGTAGTGTAGTGTGTAGTGTATAGTGTAGTGTATAATAGTGTAGTGAATAGTGTATAGTAGTGTAGTGTATAGTAGTGTAGTGTATAGTGTAGTGTATAGCAGTGTAGTGTATAGTAGTGTATAGTAGTGTATAGTGTAGTGTATAATGGTGTAGTGTATAGTAGAGTATAGTGTAGTGTATAGTAGTGTAGTGTATAGTAGTGTATAATGTATAGTAGTGCAGTGTATAGTGACTTTGTAGGATGAACGTTGAGATGTATAAGGGGCACAGGGTGACCGATGAGGTCTGAGTTTGTGTGTAACAAGGCAGGGCACTGATAAGGTGTTGACAGCTATGAGTCACTGTTGTTGTGTTTGTGCTGCTGTTGTTGTTGTTGTTGTTGTAACGTCCTGACCCCGTGCCCCTACTGGACGTCTGTGGAATAAAGAGCTTTATAGCTCATCGGATTTCTCCTCCAGCATTTTAAGTAAATTCTGTTTTCTGATTCTGTACATTCCTATTACCTGCGTATTTATGATTTAAATCAGTTTCAAAGCCAATGCCACACATATTATCAGAACGTGTGTTTGCATTTTCACCACATATACCGTGTGTGGTTAATGCAGCAGACATGATGATTCCTTGCAAAAGGTTGAATCTATTTGGTGTTTGAACATCTTAAAACGACTCTTGTTTGATTTCCAGAAAGGCTTAAACCTATTCTTATTTTTCCATACTTTGCTACTTGCAAAAAGGTCCGATGTCGTAGCTGTCCACCCCGATATATTATTAATACTCTGATCGTGTCATTCTTTTGTGCTGTTCGCCTTTAGGAGTTGTTCTGTGGTCTGGCACTGGTGGTGAGACGAGGCCTTGAAGAAGACTGCTGTGTCTGCTGTAGGACAATCAGTGACAAAGGCAATGCACAGATTCGCATCAGAGCATGTTTGTTGGCATATTTACCACAAGTACGCGTGGTGGTTAGTGTCGTTCTTGATTCAATGCAAAATGTTTCTATTTTGGTGTTTAAATATCTGGATATAACTCCTCTTTTATTGCCATAAAGGGTAAAAATATTCTTATTTTCTTAATACTTTGATGCTGGCCCCATTTGATTTCAAACGCTATTTACGAAACGCGAAAATCATCCCTGGTGGTGGGGGACGGAGAGGCCACCGTAGCAAGCGCTCCCACCGCGACGATGACGTCACACGCGAAAGCGCGGGAAAAGTGAGACCAGGCCGCAAGCCTGACGGACGAAGTTAAAGACCCCTCTCGCCCCGCTCACTACTTTAACATTCTTTAACAACTTAAACATTTAGCACACGCGCGCGCCGACGATGGGAATACACGGCCTCACCAAGCTCATCGCGGACGTGGCACCCGGAGCCATGAAGGAAAACGACATCAAGAGCTACTTTGGTCCGTTGCGCCGATGGGGTTTAAAACAAAAATCTGCGCGTTAAGACCGCTGCGTCTGGCTGAGGCTCCCTATAGGGTTCAGTGTTAATGAGGCTCACTGAGCCAGACTCGCATAGGGTTCAGTGTTAATGAGGCTCACAGAGCCAGACTCGCATAGGGTTCAGTGTTAATGAGGCTCGCAGAGCCAGACTTGCACAAGGTTCAGTGTTAATGAGGCTCACAGAGCCAGACTCGCATAGGGTTCAGTGTTAATCACTGAGACTCAGAGCCAGGCAAAGGCTACCATAGGGTTCAGTGTTAATCACTGAGACTCAGAGCCAGGCAAAGGCTCCCATAGGGTTCAGTGTTAATCACTGAGACTCAGAGCCAGGCAAAGGCTCCCATAGAGTTCAGTGCTAATCACTCAGGCTCGGAGCCAGACTAAGGTTCTAAAAGAGTTCAGTGCTAATCACTGGGGCTCGCAGAGCCAGACTGGGGCTTACATAGGGGTTTTATGTTAACCATTTATGCTCACAGAGCCAGACCTTAGCAAGTTTAATATTACTGTATTGGGGTTCAGTATTATGACAAGTTCATAGAGCCAGACTGACTTATCTTGCACCATTGCCTCCCATTGTGTCATAGTGTGGCAGTGTGTATTAGAGTCATTTTCATGGTGTATGTCACTTATTGTACGTCACTTTTAGTGTGTCACTGCCAGTCATCTCAATCAACGTATAATACCTAGTCTATCCTGGAACCTGCCAGTGAACCTTCATTACATATTACATGGCCACAAAGTGCACCTAGCCTGGCACAAATGCTGCGGTGATATTACCACCATTTTTTAACTGATGCGGTGTGTAAACATCAGCAGAGGGGAGACAAAAGCGGCCTGGTCGTGGCGCTGACCACCCACCACCTCGTGTGCCGTGCCGGCGTTCATAGGCACTCGCTAACAGCACTTGTTCCATCGGCCTGTTTAAAGGCTCCAAGGCTGATTGATCTTTGTCTTTGTGTCTCTTGTAGGTCGCAAAATTGCCATTGACGCGTCGATGAGCATCTACCAGTTCCTGATCGCCGTGCGGCAGGACGGAAACACTCTCACCTCCGAGGACGGAGAGACCACCAGGTGATGCTCTACTCTTCAGACGCTACTCTTCATAAGCTACAGTAATTTTGCTGGAGCAGTCACACCTGATGACGGATGTTTGTGTTGCTTCCGAAACGTCGTGATTTAATTTAGTTTTATTTTATTTTGTTTTCACCTACGTGACTACCGAAAAAACCAAAGAGTATGATGCTCTACTCTCTTTATTTTTAATTCATTAACAAAATTATATTTTCCCTAACTTGCCCCACCTGTGAAAGTCGGCGTCGCGTAACGAGAAGGTTTTGTTCGGAAATCTCAGGATCTTTCTTTAGAATGGAGAAGGAATCCGATGAGCAATGGAGCTCTTTTCCCACAGATGTCCAGTAGGGGTATGGGGTCAGGGAGTTTCACAACCAACAATTACGAAAAACACGACAGGAGCGCAGAGCAGTGCGCCGATTTGTGTTAGAGACGGAAGCGGATATCACAGACCTACCTCTGAGATACTTTCTTCAAGTGCCCTCTGGTCCACACAGTCGAGGGCAGGCAGCACTTTCCTCCCTGGCCTGCAACAGAGAACGGATGCTCGGATAACAAGGAGGTCCGTGGATCTATCAAGGTTTTGCTGACTAATAGGGCAAGTGGGTAATTTGATGAGAATGTGGCTGTGTAATATTCCTCTTGTCATTTCGCAAAAGCGTGGACATTGGGGAGAGTGAGCACATTTGGTAAACGGGAAGGTCAGCGGATCGATCCATGATCAGGGAAAACAGGAAGTGCAGATAGTGCAATTCTATCGTTGATTCCGTCAATGAGATTGTGCAATTGTGATCTTGTAAATGTGACTGTAAATGTGCTCGTGTGAATGCGATTGTGTGAACGTGATCGTGTGCTTTATGTGATTATTGTTGTTGCTGTGCGTTTGTGACCGTTCGATGGTGCTTACAGCCACCTGGTCGGACTCTTCTACCGCACGATCCGCATGATAGAGAACGGCATCAAGCCCGTGTACGTGTTCGACGGGAAACCTCCACAGCTCAAGTCGGGAGAGGTATCCGCGCCAATCACTGCCGCTGCTTTCAGCTACCTCGGCACAAATTATAGCTTAACGAAGTGGCTTATCATGTGATAATGTATAGCAGCCACATGCTCTAAATGCACGTTGTTTCTGAATGTGGAGTTAAAAAACGGAGAAATCCATGCGATCACGGAGAGAGAGACATGCAAACTCCACATATACAGGCATCAGGGTCGGGATCGGACCCATGACCTCTTGTAAACCAGTGGAGGGAGATAACATCTCGTCACCGTGGCTGCTCTCGCCACCGTGGCTCAACGACGTTGGGCCCGGTGCATTGTGGGTATTAATTACTGTGCTAATTGGTTGCAGCTGGCGAAGCGAGCGGAGCGCAGAGTGGAGGCCGAGAAGCAGCTGGTGGCAGCTGAGGAGGCTGGTGAGGAGGCGTGCGTGTGCGTATGTTAGCGGCTGTGTGTATATTTGTGTGGGTCGTGTAGCCCATATGCCCAGCCCACCGCATGCACAAGCAGCTTCTGTTTGGCCAGATAGAGGGTGCTAAACGGGCGTGACACGGGCCGGATAAGAGATGTGGACTTGATGTGGTACAGGAAGATGTGGAGCTGAGTGGACTATCGGTGTCAAGACCGGCCTCTGTGAAGGATGCTTCTGGGCAGTTGGAGGCAGTCACCAACGGCGGAGGGGGGCAGAGGAGCGATGCACACAACAACGAGCATAGCAGAGGGCAGATAGAACGCAGCGAGTCGACTCAGTGGGGCGCAGAGATAGCGCCTCTTGTCAGTCATCTCGGTCAACCCATGGCACCTGGGCCTCTCCCGTGAGCTGCCAGCGAGCCTTCGACACTTCACTGCGTAACACTTGGCAGGACCCTCCTGCGAAAGAGTCTCGGGACTCAGTGAGACGTTCCTGGTTGAACAAGCGGAGTAATAATCGTCATCATCACCGTATTCTCTCGTGTCTTTGTTGCGCGTGCGTCACAGGCGAGGTGGAGAACGTGGAGAAGTTCAGCAAGCGGCTGGTGCGCGTCACACGGCAGCACAACGACGAGTGCAAGCGGCTGCTGCGGCTCATGGGCGTGCCCTACGTGGAGGTGCGCGACAAGCGTGTGTCCTCAACGGGAGCTCGCTAACAGCCCTCCCTCCCTCATCCCCCCAGAGCCTCCCCTGAGGCCGGGGAAAGGGGGGGGCGGGAAAGGTCGGCAGAGACGAAGCCCCCCACCTCCCCGTTAAATATTGTTGTGACGCAGTATGTGCGAGACGCTTCGTACGTGATGCTGCGTTTGGCTGCTAGTGCCCCACTGCGTTTATGACCATGCGTGTGTGACGCTCTGTGGCTGCACGTGCCTCACTCAATGTGTGACTATGTGGTGTATGCTGTGTGTGTAACGCCGCGTGTATGACGCTATGTGTGTGACGCTCTTTGTGACTGAGCTTGCTGCGCTGCGTATGACTATGCGCGTGTGGTGCATGCTGTGTGCGTAACGCTGGGTGTGTGGAGCTGTGTGCCTAACGCTGGGTGTGTGGTGCTGTGTGGGGAGCGGTGGCGCAGTGGTTTGCGTGCTGCGCTACGAACCCGACCACCCGAGTTCGATTCCCGCTCAGGGACCAACATCGATGACGTTTATCTGAACCGTTCCTGGGCTTTTCCTAGGTCGACTCAGCCTCAAATGAGTAACTGGTGCAGTGTGTAAACATCGCCACAAAGGCCGGGCAGTCGTGGTTCTGGCCACCCACACCCTCGTGTGCTGCTCGCTAACAGCACTTGCTCCAACAGTCTGTTAAAGGCTACACGGAGGATCCTTGTCGTTGTGTGCGTGGTAGGCCCCCTGCGAGGCGGAGGCTAGCTGTGCCGCGCTCGTGAAGGCCGGCAAGGTGTTTGCCACGGCCACCGAGGACATGGACGGGCTCACGTTCGGCACCGGGGTGCTGCTGCGCCACCTGACGGCCAGCGAGGCCAAGTAGGTTGCGACGCGCGTGGTGTGTGCGCGTGACAGCGTGAGCGAGCTCGCCTGTGTGGGATAGAGTTTGTGTGTGTAGGTCGACTCGGCCTCAAATGAGTACCTGGTGCGGTGTGTAAACATCGCCACTGGGGAGACGAAGTGGCCGGGCGTGGTGCTGGCCACCCACCCCCTCGTGTGCCGAGCCGGCCTTCATAGTTGATACTCACTAACAGCACTTGAATCAAAAGTCTGTTACGGCTATACGGGGGAACTTTGTCTCTGTCTCCGCCTGTTTCTGTGTGTCTCTTTGTGTCTGTGTCACCCTCTGTCTCTCTGTATCTGTTTGTCTGTGTGTGTGACTTTATATTGTCTCCGTCTGTGTGTCCGTGTGTGTGTGTCTCGGCACCTGGGTCTGTCCCGAGACCTGTCAGCGAGCCTTTGACACTTCACGCGGCCTCAAAGTGCACCTGGCCTGGCACAGGCGCTGTGGTGACGTCACCGCCACTTAGTGGCAAATGGCGGGTATTGGTATTGGTGTGTCTCGGTCTGTCTCGGTGTCTCCCATCAAAGTCCCCGCGTGTTACATTTTCCAGAAAACTGCCCATTCAGGAGTTCCACTTCACGAAGCTTCTGGAGGAGATCAAGCTTTCACATGACGAGGTGAGGATGACGATGATGGTGATCCACTTATCCACGAACTTGATGGTTTTTCTAAAATGCACAGAGGCCGTGTGACGTGGACACGGCGTCTCTGCGTTGTCTGAATCTCGTGGTTTTGCCGCCGTAGCGATGATGGCATATTCCCATCATTTACAGATGTCATCGTGGTTGGCATCGGCCTACCGAACGGGCCTCGCGGTGTTTGTAAGTGGGGACTCGTCGGCATACACGCTCACGGCCCCCCCCACCCGCACGTTGCCTGTGCTGTGCTGATGAGGCGTAATTATGGTGAAACCGGTCCCAAGTAGTGTCTGTCGCTGCTGCTGCTGTCAGTCGGGTGACAGCCGCTCAAAAAGGACGAGAGGCCAGCGATGCACCGTCAGTAGGGGTGGCGATGTTGCCAGGTTTAACCCCAAGTGTCGTAATTTGCGGATAATCTTTCAACGTTGGGATGTTTTGATCAATACCGCTTGGTGCACTGCGTGTGTTGATTTTAGCTATGGGAGGGAAACCGGAGATCATGGAGGAAACCCATGCAGAACAGGGGGAGAGACGACACACAAACTCCCCCCGCCGCACCTCTGATTAGCACGGTTAGCTACATACGGTGCAAAATAATTTCAACAGAACCTCGGCCCTTCTCGCTGTGAGGCACTTGTGTCATCACTGCGCTACGCTTGCCACCCTGTTTCAATTGCTACTCCCTCACCCCCAAAGACAAAATCCTCCGTTTAGCTTTAACAGACTGTTGGGGCAAGTGCTGTTAGCGAGTAGCACCGATGAAGGCCGGCACGGCACACGAGGGGGTGCGGTGTGGCCAATACTCCCCCAGCGCTGATGTTTTACACACCGCACTCATTTGAGGCTAGCTAGCGGGGAGGCCCAGGACTGGTTCAGATATTCGTCGCTGATGTCGAATCGAACTCGGGTCATCGTGTTAGGAGCGCAGTGCTCTAACCGCTGCGCCACCCCTCGCCACCCCTCGCCCCACAGTTCATCGACCTGTGTATCCTGCTGGGCTGCGACTACTGCGAGACCATCAGGGGGATCGGGCCCAAGCGGGCCATCGAGCTCGTGCGGCAATACAAGCGCATCGAGGCCATCCTGCAGCACATCGACACCAAGGTGGGCGGCGTCACCTGCTCATCGTCGTCATTGTAATCGTCGTCGTCGCCAGCGTGAACTATCCGCTGCTGGATGACGCCGCCGTCTCTCGCGATCCAGCGATGGTGTAACGATCGATCGCTGTTGATTATTGCGACTACGCTGATTTACTCAGGAAAGACTCGTTGAGTCTCAAGATTCTCGTTTTAAGGAGGGTCCTGGGCACCTCGGTGACAGGAGGTCGTGGGTTCGATTCCGACCCAGACACCTGCTGCTGTATATTTGGAGTTTGCGTCTCTCATCATCATCACGGTGGCTAGGAGATGTTGACTACCTCGCCTGGTTTACAGGAGGTCGTGGGTTCGATTTCGATCCAGACGCCTGCTGCTGTATATTTGGAGTCTTGTGTCTCTCATCATCATCACGGTGGCTAGGAGATGTTGACTACCTCGCCTGGTTTACAGGAGGTCGTGGGTTCGATTCCGGCCCAGACGCCTGCTGCTGTATATTTGGAGTCTGCGTCTCTCATCATCATCACGGTGGCTAGGAGATGTTGACGACCTCGCCTGGTCTACAGGAGGTCGTGGGTTCGATCCCAACCCTGACGCCTCCTGTATATTTGGAGTTTGCGTGTCTCTCTCCCCATTGTCGCGTCCTCTGATTTTTCCCTCCACAATTAGATTCAACACCATGCGTTTAGAGTATTTGGCTGCTATACATTTCCACATGATGATGATGATGATGATAAGCCACTTTGTTTAGCTATCACTTGTGGCCTGCTTGCTTCTGAGAAAGAGCTATACAGCTCAGTGGGCCTTACCTGGTAAAATAAAAATGATTTAGTTTTAGGTTTACAGCAGTGCAGGGCGATGTTTGGTGCACGCGATCCCATTTGTGTAGTTTGACGATCCATCCAGCTCCTGCACACGAGTCGATTTCCTTGCTCCGTCTCTGTGACCAGGGCCAACGTGGGTAGCGAGAGGCCAACACCAGTGACGATTATCTGAAAGGGCATCCTCTAGGTCGACTCAGCCTTAAATGAGTACCCGGTGCGGCGTGTAAACATCAACACTGGGGAATCAATGGTGGCCGGGCGTGGTTCTGGCCACACTACCTCGCGTGGCCGTGCTGTCCTTCATAGGTGCTTGCCCCAACAGGCAGCACTCGCCCCAACAGTCTTGTGTGGGCTACACAGGGGATCTGTGGATTTGTGTGTGTGTGATGATGATCATAGTGGTAAGGCTGGACCTAGCTGTCCAATTCATTCACCCTCTCTGCTCCCCTCTCCTTCGCTCTTGTCCACTCATCCCCTCTCCTCATCTCCCCTACCCGCTCTCTCTTTCCTCTCTCCCCTTCTCGTTCTGTCCCCCCCTCTCACTCTTCCCTTCTCGTTCTGTCCCCCCCCTCTCTCTCTGGCTCCCCGCGTGCGAGTAGAAGTACCCCGTGCCGGACAACTGGCTGTACCAGGAGGCGAGGCAGCTGTTCCTCAAGCCCGACGTGGTGGACGCCGAGGAGGTGGAGCTGAAGTGGAACGAGCCCGACGAGGAGGGGCTGGTGGCCTTCATGGTGCAGGAGAAGCAGTTTAAGTGAGATGCAGCGCCAGGGGGCGGCGGCGGCGGTAGTGGTTTTTATTTAGCGAACGCTATTTCACGTGACTTCCTACAGGTCAAAACACATTTACTAAATATATATTTAGATAAAGAAATGTTTTTTGAGTGGACATCAGCCCCCCCCCCACGTAGCCACACAGCCACTTTGCAGCCTCCTCCAGCACGTGCAGGGCAACGGGTCCGCCCAGCACGCCCTGACGCACTGCCCAGCCGAGGACGACGGTGCGTCGCGGTCTGCTCCTGGCTCCCCGCGATCTCCTCCTGGCTCCCCGCATTCACACAGACGTGGGCTGTCACTTGGCACGCCCCATCGATGTTTGGAAGCAGCAACACACTCTCCCTGGTCACACCGGAAGTGGTTTAACTGCACCCATTGGCGCCTTTTGGAGGTCGAAGGCAGGCAGCTGGACAAATGGATGGTGGTGGGGGAGCGGTGGTGCAGCGGTTAGCGTTACGCTGCGCCACGAACCCGGGCGACACGGGTTCGATTCGCGCTTGCGGCCATCAACACCGGTGACGATTATCTGAACCGGTCTTGGGCCTCCCCGAGGTCCACTCAGCCTCAAATGAGAACCCGGTGCGGTGTGTAAACATCGCCACTGGGGAGACAAAGGCGGCCTGGTGGGTGCTGGCCACCTCGTGTGCTGTGGCGGCCTTCATCGGTGCTCACTAACAGCACTTGCCCCAACAGTCTATTACAGGCTGTATGGCGGATTTTTTTCTTTGATAATAGTGATTGTGGTGCTGATAGCGGTGCCGCTGGTGGTAGTTGCTGTTGTGGTGGTGGTAGTAAAGTATGTGTGTATGTTTAATGCTAAACATTCCCATGCTAAAATATTGATGCACGTGAATGGAACTCCAGATGGGCTATCGCCATCTAGTAGCCAGCATTGGAATGGCCACAATCCCATCCCATTTGAAATTAAGATTCGGGAATTGTAAATCAGTGGCGAGTCTATGGACGATTCCCAGGCCCCATCGCAGACCCCAATTTAAAATGCCGTAACAGTGCTAAGATTTTATAGCAAGATACAACTTAACATAGAGAGTTAGACATCAAAACGGCAAACGTGTTCTCGTGAATCACAGGACGCTGAGGGAGTGTGGCGGCTTGGGAAGGCCGTCATCTAGCAGTGGATAGACTCATTGCGCGTGACGTCAGTCGGTACCAACAGCTGCCGCTCGCCACTAAGTGGCGGTGACGTCACCACGGCACTCGTGCCAGGCTAGGTGCTCTTTGAGGCCACGTGAAGTTTATAAGGCTATGCTGGCAGGAGGCGATGGAACAGAGCCAGGTGCCATGGGTCGACTGACTGAGATGACTGGCAGATGCACCAGCTTTGCTCTCCCCACTGTGCCAACCTGCTGCGTTTTAGCCACCCGGCGGTCTGCTCATTGTTGTGAGCGTCGCCTCTCTAAACGCGCGCGTGACGTCAGTCGGTACCCCGCTTGACGCGCTCGCGATGCCCTCCCCTCTCGCGCCCCCGCAGCGAGGACCGCATCCGCAACGGAGTGAAGAAGCTGCTGAAGAGCAAGCAGGGGACGACGCAGGTGCGCATGGACGACTTCTTCAAGATCACCGGCTCCATCACCTCCGCCAAACGCAAGGTCGGTGCCAGCGCCGTTAACGGCTTCCTCCGTTGGGGTCGGTGCTAGTCTGTCCGGGTCGCTCGAAAGTTCGGAGACGCTGCTGAGGCCCTGAGGGCCCAGTCTGGGTTTCAGCCTCCCAACCACAGCACATTACACCGGAGGTTATCAAGTGTGGCGAATTTGTGGTCTCATCATCATGGTGGCTAGGAGATGTTGACAACCTCGTCTGGTATACAGGAGGTCGTGAGTTCGATCCCGACCCTGACGCCTGCTGCTGCTGTATATTAGGAGTTTGCGTGTCTCTCATAATCATCATCACGGTGGCTAGGAGATGTTGACAACCTCGCCTGGTATACAGGAGTTCATGGGTTCCATCCCGACCCTGACGCCTGCTGTATATTTGAAGTTTGCGTGTTTCTCATAATCATCATCACGGTGGCGAGATGTTAACTACCTCGCCTGGTATGCAGGAGGTCATGGGTTCGATCCCGACCCTGACGCCTGCTGCTGTATATTTGGAGTTTGCATGTCGTCTCTCTCCCTGTTGTCACATGGAATTTTCTCCGGGTCCTCCTGTTTTTCCCTCTGCATTTAGAATCAACGTCACCACGCGTTTAGAGTGTTTGGCTGCTGTTATACATTTCCACGTGATAAGCCACTTCGTTGAGCTATCATTTTTGGCCAGGTCGCTTCCGAAAAAGAGCTGTTTCGCTCAGTAAAATATTAAGTAGTAGTCGATAGTCGTTGGCTGTATACGTATGTTGAACTTCTTTCGCACCGTACGTATGCGGTGACTTGTTAATTTTTTACTCAACACGTGAAGCACCTTTCTGGCACCAATCTGCCACCCAAAATGCCATCACAGAAATACGCCCATAGACTTGTATAGAGACTGCAGGTAAGATATCAGAATTACGATGTTTTGGCCAATACCGGTTACATTGTGTCTATTTTAGCTTCGTGAGGAAACTAGAGAACCTGGATTAAAACCATGCAGAACAGGAGGAGATCAACAAACTCGACTCACTCTGTAGAGCAGGGGTAAAACAAACTCCACTCTGTAGAACAGGGGAGATCATACAAACTACACTCACTCTGTAGAGCAGGGGTTAAACATACAAACTCCACTCACTCTGTAGAACAGGGGAGATCATACAAACTCCACTCACTCTGTAGAACAGGGGGAGATCATACAAACTCCACTCACTCTGTAGAACAGGGGGAGATCATACAAACTCCACTCTGTAGAAAAGGGGGAGATCATTACTAAATTACACTCACTCTG
>CM025666.2:57741-83221 GCA_014621495.2 Entosphenus tridentatus
CCCCCCCCCCCCCCCCCCCCCCCCCCCCCCCCCCCCACAGGGAAGGCGCGGGGAGGAGATGAGAAATGTGGCTTCTCCAGACATCAATAGGGGGGCACTCTCCTGTAAGCAATTGTTCAATGTTGAACGACCTGTTGAGAAGTAAGTTCGAGGCTGATTAGAAGTCTGGGGTATCTGTACCGGGATCAGCCAGTATTGCTGTGTAGAGCCCTGGTTTACACGGCAGTAGAGCCAGGGGTGTCCACAATCCAGTGGATGTCTGAGCCAGTCCCACGCCTGGACAAAAAGGGGGAGGGTAGGGTGAGAGGGTGCTCAGCCTACGGTCGTGAAGAAAAAAAAGACGCAAGTAACCCAATGCGCGTGACAATGACGACATGTGGAGTGGACATACCTACGGGCTGTCTGCCCGTGGATGGCGATGACGATGGTGATTGTGACAGCCAGGGTGTGTGCGGTGTGTGCGGTGGGCACGGCGTGCAGGTGGGCACGGAGAAGATGGCGCGTGAGCACCGCGGGATATACGCCGCGTGGATTCTGATCTACGTGATCGGTCTGGCCGTGCTGCTGCGAGCCTGCTACTGGGGCTGCCTCAAGGTGAGCCAGCCGCAGCCCGCGCTGCCCTGAAGCCCTCCGGCCACAACAGCAGCAGCAGCGTCACCGCCACCACCACCACCACCACCACCGCCGCCGTCAGCCACCGAGACCGAACTGCAACCGCTATTACGGCTACAACAACGACCGCAACCACCGCAGCTGCTTACGTCCGTAAGCGTGTCCAACCTGAACGAGCGCGGCCACCCGCTCGTGCCATCGTAGCCGCCCTTGCCGAGTGTTTGCCGATCGTTTCGTGTTTGTCGGCGCGGGTGTGCCGACGCCGCGGTGGCTGTTGCCGTCACCGCCGGAGCGTACCGCCACCGTCACTTTTTGGCAACGGCGCCGCCGCCGTTACTGGTGCCACCGAAACCACTTGCTGGCAACACAGTCACCACAATAACCAAAATGTTCAACACAACTTGCAACCGCTATCATCACCGTTACCAGCAACCATTGCCACCGCAACCACTGTCTTTGTCGTCATCACCATCACCGCGATCAATATCTTCACCCTAGTCAATATCTTTACCAGCACCATAAGCAATATCACCACCACCATCACCATAACTAATGTCACCATTACCACCGCTATAACATAAATAACATTTCTACTGATATGGATATATACCATCCCCATCAGAATCAATAGCATCGCCATGACCACCACAACCAACAGTTGCCACCATCGGTCACCGTGACCACGGCTCTGACCCGCGAGGCAAGGAACCCCGTGGCTCACGGCCCCAGGTTGTTGAGTTTTGATTGGCAACGTGCGCGCCGCCATAGACACAAACACCAACTCCCGTGACACTCCTCCTCCTCCGCCTCCGCCTCCTCGTCACCGCAGGCCGCGGCTGCCCTCCGTCGCGTCACGGGCAGTGGCGCTCGCTCGGCGGGTCCGGGGGGGGGGGGGGGGGGAGAGTGTCGCGTGCCGGCAACTCGGATTGCGCGCAACCGACATCGCTTGACGCGTGGACGTCTGTGCAACTGGTCGCGCGGTCGAGTCGGCCACTGCGCTTCCGAGCGTCGATCCGCTCGGCGGTTTGCGGCGGCGCGTTGCATCGACCGCGCGACACGTTTCGCGAGGCGCCACGATCGTCGTGTGGACGGTGGTGGGTGGAGCGGTGGTGGTGCTGGTGTGGGTGGTGGTGGGTGGGGCGGTGGTGGTGCTGGTGGTGCGGTTGAAACTTTGCTCTGGCCACGCCCAGACACGGCCTCGCTGCCGTGGCTGCGGACAAAGCGGTCGCCGTGAGCTGCCTCCGCGCCCGTCGCTGCGTGCGCGTCGGGACACGGTCTGATCGATGCTGCTGCTGCTGCAGATGGTGATTCCCTTGTCTTCTCCGTTAGATCCGAAGCTCAAGTGGTGGTGGTTGTCGTCGTCGTCCTTGTCAACTTTTGTTTCTTTTTGCAAACCTCGCCAACGGAGCACTTAGCGGCGTAAATCTCAACCCGGCAGATCGCGCGCCCTTGTAAATAAATCCCACTGCTGCTGCTGCTGCTTGAATGGATGGGAAGGATGGGAAGGAGGATGATGATGATGATGCTAATGAGGTTGTGCGCGAGGTGGTTGTGGGTGGTGGTGGTGGTGGTGGTGTGGAGAGCGTGGAAGCCCTGATGGGGAAGTTGTAAGGGGTTTAAACCGAACACAGATTTTTTTGCAGTGGACTTAATTCACAAAGTTTGGCGTTGTTAGCGTAGCGCGTGGGGTTTGCTCGTAAGTGAAACGGACGGCTCTTCTCGTCGCAGCCACCTGGGTTACGAGTCCCTGGGGATAGAGGAGTTTGATTCTTCGTCGATGACGGCCCAACGTGCGGGCTTTGTCTTCCGGCGTGTTTAACTTGCGGCGGCGACGGCGGCTGGCGGCCGTGGGGCCAAGGGTTGCGTCCGTGTGCGTTTTACAGATCGTTCTTTTGCTAGCGCCGGTCTTTTGTCTGCACGAGTTTTGGGAAACGCCTTGGGATCAAATGTGGCCGATTTTTTTTCTTTCCGAGGCTAAAGTCCCCCGAACGGGCAACTCAACTTTACACTAAAGTTTGATTCGCAGTGGATAATCTTTACCAGAGTTACCGTCCCCCCCCCCGCCCCCACAATCCCGTTACGGACGGACAAACGGGGAGCATGCTGCATCAACGCTTCGTTGAGAAGAGCATTCAAGAGAGTCGAGTGACTTTCGGGATCCGCCACCTCGGCCGCTGCAGTGGTGACGTCACTTGCCACGATCAGTGCCGTGACGTCACCGGCGAGGAGAGAGAGAGAGGCGGGGCACGACTTGGCGCTTGACCGCGATGTTGAAGCTTCCTAGCGTCGCTCCAGCGAGCTTTGAATATCAGTTTATTAAAAGTCTTTTTAGGTCTCACATTTAGCTCGTGCGTAGCTGCAAGAGAAGAGCCGTTGGTGTTTTTTGGGTGCTGTCTCTCCCCCCCCCCACCCTTTCCGGGCTAAACGCGATGAACCGGCAGCCAGGGTGAGGTATCATTCCTTGGACGCTGGCTCGAAACGTTTGACTAACTAACGAAAAAAACATTTTAATTATAATCAAAAGGAGTTCTTCTGGGACAGCGCTGGGGATTGCAGGTTTCAGGATGGACAACGTTCCACTGAGCAGTTCTCAGTGGAACGTTATCGGCTAGTATTGTTATTCAGGTAGGTTGTTAAAAAGCCTCCGGACTTGAACCGTGTAGGCGTGGCGGGGAGGGGGGAGTCACGATTCACATCCTTCAACCCTCTCGGTTCTCGTGGAGTTGGTGGCCGCGTTGGAACGCGTCGACCGCGTGCGCAGAACCCGGCGACCTGCGCTGGGCGCGAGCGCCGGGGGGAGGGGCGGGGGGGGGGGGCGCAGCCGCCGGTGGGAACGCCGGCGCGGCCCGGCAACGCCGGATAAGTCGCCGATCCTTCCCGCGCACGCGATCCCGTGCCCGTGTGCGTGCGTCGCGAGCGCGGGGGAGCGGACGTCGATCGTCGACGCGTCCGTCGCACGGCCGCCCAGGGTGGCGTGCGGGCGAGTGACGCGGAGTCGGTGGCGCTGGCTCGCGGGACGTGCGAGCGCGTGAGCCTGCGATCGTGTCGCACGCGTGTCTCTGTTGTATACAATTTAGTTTATTTTTGACGCGCTCGCTCGCTCGCCATTTTGGTATTTTTGTTGTTTCCGTCTGCGCGCGAACTCGTGCGCAGTTTCAACTACGAATCCGCGACGTACAAACACGAGCGACGCACACATGCACACGCACACGCACGTGAATGTACTCGCGCAGAACTTGCGCGCCGACCCGGTTTGTGCTCCCCTGCTGCTGTCAGCACGCAATCATCGTGTCAAACAAAATATATTTATTGGAGTAGAGTCTCAAGTCTGTGATCCTGAAACCCGGTCTCCTGGAGCCGAGTCTCAAGCCTGTGATCCTAAAATTCCGTCTCCTGGATCAGAATGTCAATCGGAACTCATCTCGAAAGCCAAGTTTCCTAGAATCGCCGCCGGGTCTCAATTAAGACCGATGACGAAACCAATTCTCAATCGCGGGACGCTCACCCCGAGACCCGGTCTCCGACGGTAAGATGTAAATCCAATCCCGATGTTGAAACCCAGTCTCGATTTAAAATGCACTGAACCTTGATGAGGTGACGTTGGTTATTTTCCTTTGGCCGAAACAATGTCAGTGGTTGAACCGCCGCTGTCTTTCACGTCGCTCTCAACGCTCGTCCGTGCGCACAACCTCCCGAGTGCAATCATCGTTGTCGTATTAACTCGCCCCTCGATATCAACATTTGTGTTCGTTCTCTGATGGGTTTTTCTTTTTTTTACCTGTTTCCGTTTGTGTTTTGATCCGCCGCGTCATTTATTTTGTAAATATTGGCGATGGAGCATTTTCCGTAATGGTGTATATATATTTTTTGTTATGTTAGTTTGAAAGAGGGAATCTGTTAATTTGTGTGCTCGCGAGCGTCGCTGTTCCGGGCTCTCCTTCGTGCGTTCCCCTGGTCGCACCACCACGCGCTGCTCTCTCGTCGTCGTTGGCACGACGCGCCCCCCCCCCCGCCTTCCGCCCCGCGTTCCGCTTCTGCCCGAGGTAGCCAACTGAATTCGGTTCCTGAAGAAGGTCGCGGCACGTTGAGCGGAACGGCGGACAACGCGCGACGCACCACCTTGCAACACGCGGAAGCTGTGGAGCACAACCTCGCGCCGCTGTGACACCCGCCGTTGCTTGTTAATCGCAACAATATAATCATTGCGGCCGGCAATGATTATATTGTTGCGACACTGCTGCTTTGCTACAAGTCGGGGGTCGCACAGTACTCGTCCCCCCCCCCCCCCCCCCCAACCGTTGGCTGGCCCCATCAGCCATTAGTGCATTAGTGGACATTCCGCATTCCTATGCCGGGGCCCGGATTGTCAAATCGCTGCCGTCCTGCACATTGGCGATGTTGTCATTGAGGCGATGGCCCTTGCAGCCGGGACTCGCGTGAGCACGCCGCTGGGTGGCACCGGGACCGTGCGCTCGACTCGACATTATCCAGAGGCGGCGCGGATGGAAACTTTTGTTTTAAAATAACTGTAGCCACGCGCGCTGGTCTCGTTATCATATCGCTCGTCGGGGTCGGGGGTCGGGCGACCCTCTGCCCCCGAGGCCAACCCCCCCCCCACCCCACTGCTCCCAAACACTTCGGCAAGTCATCCGATTACTTTGAGAAAGTCGAAACGCGCGACGCGTCCCTGCGTCCTCCCCCACGACCTAAAGCAGGCCTGCGGTGAATATATTCTTCGACCTCATTTGCACATTTTGCGATAACAAGCGCTTTATTCTTTTCCCGTGCCACCGATTGCCCCGAGCATAACCCCAGGATGATCGAGAGTTGCCTTGCCGAGGTGTTTTTTGTATCTGCGGTTTAACCCGGCTTCTGCCGCCGCCGCGGTCGCTTCACGAACCTGCCGCGCTACGTTCTGCACTTCTTGTTATTCCCTTGCACGTCAACCCTCACGCTGGCGGCTGAGACGATTAACCCGGTGTGACGTCCGGCGGTGGAGCGCTGACCGCAAAGTGAAAACGCTGCGTTTGTGGCAGTGGGGGAGAGGGGGGGAATGGCGAACGGGGTGTGTAAGAAGCTAGTCTAGCGCTAACTCGATCCTGCTCCTAGCCCTAACTAGTTAACCAGAGCCTAGCCCGTGAGATCATAGCCCAACCCGAACTAGCCAACAAAAGCCTACCCCCTAACCTCACCAACCAGATCCTAACCCTAACAAACTAGTGAACTAGATGCTAATCGAGAATACTGAACTCCTAATGGTGAAACTATCCACCCAAACATTGACCCCCCCCCCCCCTAACAGACGATCCGACCCATCGTATTGTTCCCATAACCCCTAACGACGTGAGCCCCCCAACCCTAACCCACACCTCTGATACGGCACCCGGGTATCGGCTCTGCTCCGCTGCTGCCCGATGGCAGAGGCCCAGTTGTGTAAGGGCGGGGGGTGGTGGGGGACCATCACAATGACCGTGAAGGAGGAGGGTGAACCTGACTGGGCTGAATGGACGACATTTGGTGGTGCGGGGGGCTGACCCCGGCACCCACACCCCACGCCCCCCCCCCACTTCTCACTTTGCGTGGTGTGTCTCGCTGTGAGCGCGCTCGAGTGGCGCGCGTGGGGGGGGGGGGCGGGGGGGGGGGGGTCGTGAAGGCTGAAGGGACCCGGCTGCTCTCGCTCGTGACTCTCTGCGCGCACCAGCAGGAGCGTGCTGTGGCTCCGCCGTGCTTCATTAAACTCGCACCGAGCTGCTCTCTGCACGCGCGCCTGTGTCTGTGTCTCTGTGCTTTTGGGCTGTGTCACGGAGCTCACGTGCCCGGCCACCGCATGCCCAAGCAGCTTCTATTCGGCCGGATAGAGGGGGGGCTAAACGGGCGCGGCACGGGCTGGAGAAGAGATGGAGCAGCTGATGCGGTACGGGAGGACGTGGAGCTGAGTGGACTTGCCGGTGAGCGGTACCAGCGGTGTCAAGATCGGCCTTTGTAGAGGAGGAAGCTCGTGAAGGACACTGCTGGGCAGTTGGAGGCAGTCGCCCTCCTGCAACAACAGCGGGCGTAGGAGCGACACAACAACGAGCGGAGCGGTGGGCGTCTCCCAACACAGCGAAGTTGACCGTGAGGAGCACAGGTGGTGCATCGGCCAGTCATCTCGGCCAGGCAGCCCATGGCACCTGCTGGGTCTGTCCCGTGGCCTGCCAGCAGTGGGCCTTCAACGCTTCACGCGGCCCGGAGGTGCACCGAGCCTGGCACGAGTGCTGTGGTGATGTCCCCATCACGTGGTGGCCAATAGCGGATGTGTGTGGTCTTTGGTGGGCGGCCCAGTGGTAGCGCGCTTGTGGCAGAGGTTCGCAGTTGGAAGCCAGAAGGCCGCCCTGGTTAATACAGTGGTGGTGCATTAACCAGTCAAATCCTACACACCGCCTGTTTCACAGTGGACATTAAGGATGCCATGACGTCGTTTGAAGATCGTAGCCCCGTGTGTGTTGGCGTTATGGTCCAAATTTGAAAAGTAATCCGCTAATTAGGCTGTTGGAATTTCCGATAGCAGCATCCCCCTCTTCCCCCAACTAAAACCACTGCAGAGCGTGAACCAGCAGCACCTTCCTTCGTGCTATCATAATGCTTACAAAATGTAGTTGTGGCGTAGTGGTTAGCGCACCGCCACACATCCGGTGACCCGAGTTTGTTTCCCAGCCACCGCCAGTGGTGGTTATCTGACCTGTTACTGGGCCTCCCAGAGGTCGACTTGGCCTTAAGTCCAAATCTAGCCTGGGTCTGTGAAGTTCAAAAGAAAGTCAAAGTTCAACACAATGCCGGCACCACATCTCGGTACAAATCTGGGTCAAAAGAGCTTCACGGCTCATGAGATTCCTCCAGTCCAAACAAATAAAGATTCCGCGTCTGGTCAGAATCTTCTTCACAGATGTCCAGGAGGGGCACGGGCTCATCCAAGTTACAACAACAATACAAAAAGAACAACCACAGTAGAAGTGGAAAATCGAGGAAGAGGTGAGCGAGTCACTAAATGTAAAAACATTATTCGAAGAATTACATCAGTGCAGTTTCCTGCTAGCACATGAACACGGATTCCAGTTGCCCAGACTGCTCGGCTCATCGGATTTTTCCAGTCTAAAGAATCTGATTAGAATGAAATAAGTTCAACATACAGTACATACATACGCAGATTAAAAATAATTGTATATATATGTTGAACTTCTTTCACACCGTACGTAGCCAACCGTGTTCATCAGAGGTGCAGTGTTGAGTCTGGGGAGTGTTAGTCTATGTGCGGTATGTATGTTGAACCTTTCACAGGACGTCGCCAACCGTTCTGATCGGAGGTGGAGTTACAGTTGCCACACTCACTGGGACATCTGTAAAACAAGAGCTTCATAGCTCATCGGATTCCTCCTCCGGTCTAAATAAAAATTATGATTCTGACTCCCAATCCACAGGTCGCTGGTTCGATTCTAATTCACGGCGCCGCGGAAGCTGCAACGGTGGGGCGATATTCTCAAATGTCTCCATCTCTCAAATGCCCCCATCTTTCAAATGCCCACATCTCTCAAATGCCCCCATCTCTCAAATGCCCCCATCTTTCAAATGCCCAAATCTCTCAAATGCCCAAATCTCTCAAATGTTCCTATCTCTCAAATGCCCCCATCTCTCGAATGCCACCATCTCTCAAATGCAACCATCTCTCAAAATGTCCCCAATCTCTCAAATGCCCCATCCCTCAAATGCAACCATCTCTCAAATGCTCCCATCTCTGCGTGCACCCAGCTGTAGGTGACGATTGTCTGCCACCAGTCAATCGACAAAGGTCGCGCGCGTGTGTTTGGCGTGGTCAAGTGTGAGTACGCCCAGCTTGTTCATCCACACACGTCTGGAAATAGCGTGGAAGAGGAGGCCAAGTACCACTATCTATGAATGCTGAACTTCTTTCGCACCGTACGTAGCCAACCGTGCCTCGTCAGAGGTGCGGGGGAAGGGCAACAAATTAAAGCGGCCCCTAGTGGAGGCCCCATCCCACCTGCAGTGGTAACGCGGTCGAGACGTTGCAGGACTGCGCCTTTGCCAAATCGTTCTCGCAGCTCTGCTTCCGATAATTACACGAATCGTCGGCCAATTCCGCCGATCTCGGAAGCTAAGCAGGGTTTTGTTTTATTCGAGACTGGATATCTCTTAGATGTGATTGATGGATGCCCGCCAGGCGCAAGTCCGCACCTGTCCCGGGCAGTACATATCAAGGGTAGTTGCGGAAATGCTCTACGAACCCACCAAGAAAATATGGAACGGGCCCAGCGTTGCCATGTGAGCTGGGCAAGCCACCTGAGTTCGATTCCCGGCCTCGGCTATGAACATCAGCTGGTCTTGGGCTCCTCCTGCACTTCGCCGACCTGCACGGGACACCGTGGTTGAGTAACACATTGTCCTGCGGAGGGAGCTGGTAGGAACGTTGGGTTGCTCGGTCAATGGCCTGGGTCAACGGCGGCCACGTGGTGTATTCCGCAAATATGCCCGACTGTGAGGGCGGGCACAAGCCGGCGTGAGTAGGTGAAACGTTGAGTTTTATAAGGGCACCACGGGGTGACCAGCCCCTCCCCTCCCCACCCAGCACCACCAAGCCCCTACCAAATATACAGCAGGCGTCAGGGTCGGGATCGAACCCACGACCTTCTGTGATTGACCAAAAACAAACACCACGTGGCCTTAAAACATATAACAGCTGATGTTTCGGACAATGGGCCTGTTCCAGAGCACACACACAAAACATATATAGAAGGCCCATTGCCCGAAACGTTGCCAATGGTATATATAGTTTTCCTTTTAAGGCCACACATTATGTTTTGGGTTATTTTATGTGATTACGCACCACTGCCAAAGCAGCAGCAGCGGCGTGTGCAGCATTCACCAAATAATCTGAAGGCGTTGAACAACAACAACAGGACTCAGGCCGTGGTCCACGCCCATACACTCACTCCAACGCAGCAATTCAATGGCAGCAAACGAACAAAGGGCCCCCGTGTAGCCTGTAACAGACTGTCGGGGCAAGTGCTGCTATATGAAGGCCGGCGCTAGTGGCACACGACGGGGTGGGTGGCCAGCACCACGCCCGGCCGCCTTTGTCTCTCCTGTGGCGATGTTTATTACACACCGCACCAGGTACGCTACCGCTCCCCATACAGTTACACAGACAATACACACACAGATACACACAGATACACACACAGACAACAGATATACATACCACACACACAGCACACACACAGACAGCACACACACAAAAAAGAAAACCCCAACTTCTGCCACTAGCGCGACCCTCCCCCCTCTCCCCCCTCCCCCTCAGTAATCGCCTCTGTCTGCGCATTGCATAATTGAGCCCAAGTCTCCTGCCTCAGGCCGGACCCTCAACAACAATGCAGGACAATTGCTAAAACGCGACGATTTGTACACAACGACGCACGCCCGCCCGCACCGTTGTACAGAGACCGCGGTGTTAAAGTTTAAAAAGTCGAAGTCGTCGTGAGGAGGCGGGCGCGAGTCGCCGCTTCTTCTGAACCCGCGCGGCTCCTCGGAGGCGAAGATGGCGGACGCCGCCATTCAGCCGACCCACGGCGCCAGCGCGCGCAGGTAACTTTGAGGAGGAATTCTTTCGCCGTGGCGGTCTCCGCTCGTCTTGGCGGCGTCGAGAGAAACCTGGGCAGGCGACGTCTTGACTCGAATTCCCGAATCGACGGAATTGTGTTTTTTTGCAAGAGTCTGGCGTGGTGGGTGCGTAGGTAGGCCTCGAGGAAGCGCCTGTCTTGACTAGGTTTGTCGCCGAGGCACGCGTCTCTTGAGCCCGTTGGGGCGGCTTAGGCGACACCGTAGGCTTGCAGGCCTATCTGCTCTATTATAAACCGTATCCGTTTGGATAAATGAAAACGGATAATTAAACATACAAATGTTGACGAGGTCATTAGCTTCGTTGCTAAGACCCACAAATGTATATTTGTTCGCTGTGTAATGTGTTTATTTTGTCGTTTCTCGTGATCGACAACCCGCCATTGCAATGTTAAGTGCGTACAAGACGGGCGGCTTTTGAGGCCTGTCCCGTGGGCTTTTAAATGAATAATTTTGTTAAATTAACCTCTTAAATTATTATTTTTTAAAGGCAGTTGCTTAGTTTTTGATGCCCCCCGCCCGCGTTAATTAATATCTGTGAAGTTGTCCTTTGATGTGCCAATATTTACTGTAAACTTGTAAATATCGCACGATTGTTTTAAGATTGCGATCGCGAGTATTGTACTGTATTTTAATTTATGATATATTTTGTAAGCGTGGTAGTTTACGTTACTTTGTTTTCGTAGTTTCATTGCTGACCTCGTGCTTTTTTTTTGCGCTCTGTGAAAGGTCCAAAAGGTTTTGTTTCTAGAGAATTCTGAAATACTCGCGACTGATGACTTGTTAGTGCAGTCACGTGCGTAGAGAGATGGCTTTTAAAAGAGGGATGTGATCATGAATTGGTTAGTTTAACACGACCAATATTATCCATAATAGAGTTCTTTTGGGTTGGAGCACGTAAATATATAAATGTGTCGTTAAAACCCGCCACCACCCGACAGCCAACTAGTAAGAGTTGTCACGTAAACAGAACATGGCCAATTCGTCACTAGTACAGCACACAAATCTGGCTGTTGCCTGATGAAGCTGGTTGTAATTACTGGCGAAACGTCGTACTCAGATTGTAAATGTTGTGGCTTGGCTCTCCAACACACCGGTGTGCTGTACTAGTGACGAATTGGCCACGTGCTGTTTACGTGACAACCCTTACTAGTTGGCTGTGTCGGGTGGTGGCGGGTTTTAACGACACATATTTACGCGATCTAACCCAAAAAAAAATATGTATGAATTGGTTATTTGCAAGACTAGCTTGTTACGGCCGCGAGGCATTTTTTTACTTTAGGTTCTATATATTCGTCCCAATGTTTGGTCTGCAGATTCACCGCAGTGTACACATTTACTCCAATGTATATTCGACACATACATACCACTGCAGATTCTACATTAACTCCACTGCAGATTCTACGTATTAACTCCACTGCATAGTCACAATGTATGTATGTTGAAGTGTATTTCCACCGTATGTAGCCAACCGTGCTAATGGGAGGTGCGACTGCTGTAGATTCTAGAAATTCATATCGCTTTTTTTCACTGATTGACCATTGTTTACCCCCTCATCAATTTATAGAATTAAGGGCCGGGGTAAATGAATGCATATCTACTCAAAATTATATGTTATTAGGTTTCATATAGAAAATGTAACGTAACAATAACGCTTTTAATGTTTGTATCGCTTGTTGTGTTGGAGTACTCAAATTGTAAACGTTGCTGGATTACTCTCCAACATACCGGTGTGTTTGAGTAGTAACTAATTCGCACTTTGTTCACGTAACAAACCTTACTGATTGGCTGTGTCGGGTGGCGGTGGGTTAACGACACATTTATATTTTCGCGATCTTACCCAAACACCGTTATTGTGAATAATATTGGTAAGTGGATTTCATATACACAGTGACTGCTGCTGGTCTAGCTTCTGCAAGTTGCATGCTACCACACACGCATTTAAAAAAATACTTATCCTCCAATGTTCTCCTGGTGGTTTTATCGGTGCAATGGCCTGAGATGGAAAACCCATTTGGAACTCTCGCAGAGCAGTGACTGACTCCTGTGTGTTGGAGAAAGGCCCGCAGATTTGGATATCACAGAGCTACCTCTGAGATCATTTGATTGACTCCTGTTTCACTCGATAAGGGGCAGCACTTCTTTGTCACCCACTCACAGTTGGCAGTTCCCTTCCTGTCAAAATATTCCTCCATAATACTTGTGGGTGTTATTCTGACGGTCGTCTATAGTTTTAGTATGACTTGTTTATGGAGTAAGTGTTTGGTTTGACACTTAAAAAACTAAATACACTTTTACTGTACCAGCGTAGATGAACAAAAAAAAACAATGACTGCGCCCCGCAACCACTTAACGTCTTACATTTAATTTGGTTTAATGACGGCTCTGAGAATTCTACATTTTGGTTTTACTGATGTGCTACAAATATTACAAATATAGTGGCAGAGAGCGATGCCTTCTAATATGGATCAGAGGTTACTCGTAGACATCTGAGGTAGTTCTGTGATATGGGTCCTTTTTAATGAATTGTTAGGGTTGAAGATACAAATTAATTCATCTCATGAATATGACGCCTATCGTGCAATCTGGTTAAAATATAAGTACAAACAAAAAAATTACAGGATAAAAAATAAAGGTAACGCTACCTATGAAGTGATAACATATTTTATCCACCTTGGAGGAATGATGGTGATGGGCCGAGTCTACACGTGATCAGGATTCAGACTCGTATTCCCGCTTCAAGTCTGGCGCGGTAGCCACAACCATGGCCAACAAATTTTAATCTTGACCGCTCCTTGTTCTGTTCAAACTGACCATAACTCCCGTTGTGTGTGTGCACGCGTGTGTGCATGTTCCCCAAATATTTGTTCCCCCCGACAGCTCCAGGGAAGGCGAGGATGTTAACGGTGACACGGAGGTTGCAGGGGACAGTGGCGGTGGTGGTGGTGGTGGTAGCAGCGGCAAAGTTGCAGCTGCCACAACTGCTGTGCCGGCAACAGAGGTGTCGTTGACCGCAGGTGAGCGAGGAATCTCACCTTGGGCATGGGGCAGGCATTGTCGATTTACTAACGCAGAGGTCGCTAGTGCTTGCCGCGTCCAAAGTAAAACTCCTGTTGCCCTCCTGCCCGGCGTTATGACTTTTTTTGTTCCGTACAATTTTGTATTCGCCCCCACCCCCCTCAGTGAAGCTGAGAGAAAAGGGTCTGTTTTTTTACTGAGAACAAAAGGAAATACAATTTGTTCCGCTCAAAGACGATTGATCATAACAAAGTTCTGGTTGGGTGTAAAACAATCCCCAGGTTTGTTCCACTGTTCTGCTTAATTGCGTGGACATAAATGCGTTGGCCTCAGTTTTGGCTCATTGTCGACCAAAACTTGAGATAAAATTATTTTATTTAATCTACGATGGCTGCCAAACACTTACAACGCATACCTGTTCAACTGAACAATGTCGCCAGCTTTTGAAACGAGCGAATCTTGGCTGTGGTTAATTGTCCGTTGACGGAACATTGGCAGTCATTTCACGGCACTTCATGGGAATTGCCCTCTTCCAGTATTTTAAACGGGGGCGGTTGCAACAGGAGTTATATTACGACGACGGTTTTGCTGTAAAGCTGACACAAGAGAAAAGCATCAACAAAAAAATTAGCAAAATGGCGATCGGTGCACAGTGCGACGTTTTGACCAACGCCCTCACCCTCCCCCCCACCCCTACAGAGTTCAAGTGGTACATTCCGCCAGCGAGCTCACCGTTGTGCAGTTCTGCAGAAAAATAGCCTGGCGGGGATTTGATGTCCGGAAAAAAGCGTTGCGCAGTCCGGCCAGGCTCCGTCAGTTGGTTCTGTCTGAGTCGGGTCCTGGTAATGACGCTTATTGTGATTCCTCCCCGCGAATCGCGAGCGGGCGGGCGGGCGAACGGCGGAGGGGGGGTTCTGTGTGTGCAAGTGTGTGTGCGCGTGCGAGCGTGTGTGCGCGAGTGTGTGCACGCGTGCCGCCTTCCTCCCTTTGCTTGTGTGGTCGTCGTTTGTCTGTGTGGTTTTACCCGTTGCTTCGCTTCGTTTTTGTGCATCGAGTTGAATGGCGGTGTAGTGGCCACTTGTTTCGTTCGCCCCTCTGCCGAAGCAATTGTAACTCGTAATGTTCTACTTTCGTTTGACCGCCATTGGCTAAACGATTATGCAAATGGTTGTCGCTTGTGCAATCGTTAATAACATTTCAGACATGATTATTGGGTGAAATTTACTTACTATTATTCTTATTATATCCCGGGATGACTTGATAACTTAAATTAATTGAACGAGTTTAGGTTGCACGGCATTTAAAGTTGTAAATTTGTAATACTTAAGAAAATATATTTCTTAAGTGATGCAGGCACATTTGTTTACAAGCAATATATGCAAATTATTTTGTAACACTTTTTTTTTCTTCTAATTTTCCCAACCCTCTTTATTCTTTAATTTAAAATGTTATCTTTAGAAATTGCAATGTAAAGTTACTGATGCTGTTCGGGGGGGGCGGGTTCTTAACCGGTATGTGATGACTTAAGATGGCTTCCTAATGATGATGATGACACTGCAAGTTCCGTCAGTACGCGCACTCACACGCACACCACACATCCCCCTCCCCCACCACCCTCACCATATTGGAGTACGTGCGTGCGTGCGTCCGTGCGTGGGTCAAGGCGCGCAGGCAAACCAGGCTTCATCCCCAGCGCTGTGACGGAGGCCTGTGAGGGGGCTGCGATGACAGCCACTGGCATCCGGAGGCCGCTCTGAGCCGGCTGTTGGGGGGGTGTGTTTGGGGAAGGGTGTTGGGGCAAGGTTGTGTGGTAGGAATTGCCTGTTGGGGGTGGCGGGGGGTGGGTGGGGGTGCTGTGGGCTAGGGGTAGTAGAGTTGGGATTTGGTGTGGTGAGCGGTGTGGGGCCAAAGCTACATTTTACGTTTGTCAAATTGATGATCCTAAGGAGATGGGAAGTTAAAGATCAGTGATCGCTATGTTGTTCGATTACCGTGGTGCGTTTGTTTTGATTAATGGGCCTCGGATAAGAGGGTGAGAATAGCCAATGCAATTGTTGTGATTATTTGGGTGTGCCCCTTTCCGGGAAGAGGTAATGCTCCTGCTCCTGCTGCTGCTCTCAAAAAGTAAAGAAAAAGAAAAAGTCTCCCTGCTCAAACGTGCATTGAGCGGCGCTTATCTCCACTGATGGCACGAGCCAGTGATAAACATTCCACATCACTATGATGGGGACCAGCCTCTCCATAGAATTCCTGCTTATGGCATCTTTACAAAGTGCTTTGCTTTTCATCAATTGCGGAGGAATTAATGATTAGCTTTGGTCGACGACCTCTTACCATGATTTGACTTTGCGACCTTCCGATTGTACATTGAGGGTTCTGACCACGACCGCGGTTAAAATCTTGCGGCAGGGCGTGTGCAACGAGACGAGCTCGTCGGCCAACCCAGTTTCTCCCAGTGCCTAACCTCCTCTCAACTGCAACTTGTTTTTGCATGCGATGGGTGTTGTGCTGCTTCCTGTAGAAGCTTTCTGCCCACCAATGCCGATTGTCACTTTCACATTTCATGAGCCCTGGGTCCCAATTATTAACGGCCCCTGTACCATGCACTGGTCTTTGCCGACGACTTCACTGAGGTCTGTGCCGATGGAATCCTCGAGCAGAAACCCGCGAGTCCCAAAATCCATGGAGACATCAGTGGTGGTGACCGGAGAGTGGGTGAGGCATCGGCGTCTGAGGTTACGTCTGCCGTTACGTGAACACGACCACAGGAAGTGACATTCGGAACTCCTGACGTCATTTAGTCTCAAAGCTTTCCTCCCGACCCTGCATGGAGCCCAGTTGCTTTTTTTTTGTGCGTTGATTTTTGGGCGCCACGGTGGCTAGGATACGTTAACTACCTCGCCTGATATGCAGGATGTCCTGGTTTCGATCCCAACCCTGAAGCCTGTTGTATACTTGGAGTGTGCATGTCTCCTCGTGGTCACGTGGATTTTTCTCTGGGTGCTCCGGTTTCCCCCCCCCCCCCCGCATTTAAAATTTGGCTGCTATAAATTTCCACATGATAAGCCACGTCGTTGAGCTATCATTTGTGGCCTAATCAGGTCTGAAAAAGAGCTAAATAGTTCGTGGGCCTTACCTGGTAAAATAAAAATAGTTTCTAGTTTTGTTACTGTTCATCCATTTTGTTATAAACCGCACCCGTAAGGAGGGTTGTTTTAGACAATCTAGCACCAGTTGGGTTGCTGTGAAAGGGCTGCAGGGAGTAAAGTAACGGGTGCTCTGTGAATGACATCATGCCGGTCCACTGGGGGAGGTTTGCTATTGGTCTAGTGGTGCTGTGGTCAGAGCACTCGAATCGTCATCGGAAGGTCGTCGCTTAAAGTTTCGTTAGGGTCTTTTTTTACTCTGCTCGTCGTCGTCATGGCTGCAATTCATCCGAGAACAATAACGTTAGTAGCGCCGCTTTACTGTTATCCTAACGAGAGACTGGTGCCTGCCATGGATTTTGCTGCCACTCGCTTGGAGCTAAGATCCAACCTCATTGCTGGTTTGAGCAGGGAGACATTGACCCTTAAGAGATGCAGGACGACCTCTGACTAAGGCCATTTCGCAATAGTTTATTCCATCGAATGTGAAGGTTTTCGTTCAGCAGTGGATTGGCAAAGGGTCGTACAAACGTTATGTCACCGAGCGAAACGCCGCAACGCTAAGGCCAGCACGGGGGGGGAGGGGGGTTCGGCGTCTGACGCACACGCAGAGGCCGTTTTATAGATGCCATAATTGACAGATCGGGCAAACGGCACTTTCTGGAGCGAGAGGGGCAGAATTGGGCGGCGCCACGATTAAATCCGGCACGAGCTAGGGCTAAAGCGCTAGCGGTTTGGAGCGCGCGCTGCACCGCACTCACTGACAGCCACCCTCGTCCCCCGGCCCTGCCCCGCCCCCCCCCGCTCCTCGCCTCCCCCCCCTCCCCGGCCCCGACTCCGCAGGCAAAGGCTCCGTGGAGAAGCGCAAAGCGGAGAGCGCCGCCGACTCCTCCTCCTCCTCGGCGGAGGAGGAGACCGAGGAGGAGCCGCGCAGCCGCAAGAAGAAGAAGAGCCGCAAGAAGAAGCACCGGCGCAAGGGCAGCAGCCGCTCCAAGAAGTCAAAGAGCAAGGCCGACTCGGACAAGGAGGAGCGCGGCGGCGGACGCAGCCGGCGCAGGAAGGCGAGCGGGGAGGCCACGGAGATACCGGAGCCTACGACGAAAGATTCACTGGGCGGCGGTGGTGACGGTGGGTGCTTGCAGGCGGTGGCGGCCGACGCGAAAGGCGGCGGCGGGACCCGGGACGGCGCGGAAGGAGGAGCAAAGGAGGCCCAGGTGCGGTCCAGCGCCGTCGCCGACAGCGGAGGTGAGGAGGTGAGAGCCGGACAGGAGGTGACAGAGAGCGCCGGCCGTGCGTCGTCGGAGGTCGAGGCGGCGAGAGGCAAGGTGGCGGGGAGCAAGGAGGAGATGGGAGGAGCGTCTCTGGGCGGTGCAGGCGCTGCGGCTTCGTCGGACCTGAGCGGCAAGGGAGTCCCGGAGAAGGAGCGCGAGGTGGATCCGTCGGAGGTGCGACGTGTGGAGAACGGCGGGAGGAAGAACGGAGGCGTCGGTGGCGCCGAGTCTACGGGAAAGTTGGGCGAGGCAAGTAGAGGGAGCCCGAAACGAGTCGTGGAGGAAAAAAGTAAGAGCGGCTCGGAGAACGATGAGTCGGACGCAGACACCAAGAAGGGAAAGAACGTCAAGAACGCAGGTTCATCTTCAGAGCTGGACTCGGACTTTGAAATAACAGACGACAGTGAAAATCCGGCCGTGTCGATGCTTTCGGTGATTGCGCGGCATATCAATTCCACAGGGCAGCCAGGTGGGCGGGCATCGACGGCCAAGGAGGGCGGCGCGAGGGGGCGTCCGCAGGCCGGCTCGCGATCCGGCTCCGATGAGCGCAAGTCGAGGGAGCGGAGCGTGTCCCCCGAGGCCCCCCCCGCGAGGAGGCGGCCGACCCCCTCGCGCTCCCGCTCGCGACAGAAGTCTCCTTCTCCGTCGCGGGAGCGCCGGCGGAGAGGCTCCAGCCCCGTGGCCCCGCGCCGCCGCACGCGCTCCCGCTCGAGGGAGCGGCAGGCGAAGGGCTCGGGGGCGGGGCGGGACCGGCAGAGGAGGGACTCGCGGTCGGCGTCGCGGAACCGCAAGCCGCGCAGCCGCTCGCGGTCGGCCCAGCGGCCTCGCGACGTCCGCGCCAAATCTCGCTCCGCGTCTCGCGACCGGCTCCGCAGGGGACGGGGCCGCTCGGCGTCTCGCGAGCGGAACCGGCGCGAACGGAACCGTTCGCGCTCCCCGTCGCCGCCGCCGCCGAGGAATCGGGGCCTGCGGGCGAGGTCGCGCACGCCGTCCACCGGGAGGCGGGCGAGGGGGGCGAGGGCGGCGACGCCGCTGCTGCCGCCTTCTCGCGACCGTGGCAGGAGGCAGACGTCGCGCGATCGAGGCCGGAGAGGGAAGTCCAGGTCGGTGTCGCGGGATCGAATGCGGAGGCAGAAGTCGAGGACTTTGTCGCGAGATCGCAACAGGAGGGTGAAATCGAGATCGGTGTCGAGAGATCGAATGCGGAGGCAGAAGTCAAGATCATTATCTCGGGATCGCAGCAGGAGAGTGAAATCGAGATCTGCGTCGCGCGATCGCAACAGGAGGGCGAAATCCAAGACGCCGTCTCGCGACTGCAATCGTAAACACAGGTCGAGGTCGGTATCTCGGGATCGCAACAAGAGGGTTAAATCCAGGTCGCCATCTCGCGATCGCAACCGTAAGCACAGGTCGAGATCGGCGTCGCGCGATCGCACAAAGAGAGCGGTGAAATCGAGGTCGGCATCGCGCGATCGCGGTCGTAGACACAAGTCGAGATCGGCGTCGCGCGATCGCGCCAAGCGAGTGCTGAAGTCCAGATCGGCGTCGCGCGATCGCGCCAAGCGAGTGCTGAAGTCCAGATCGGCGTCGCGCGATCGCAAGCAGAAGGCGAGAAGCGGGTCTGCGTCGCCGGGCCGCGGCAGGAAGTCGCGCTCCGCCTCGCCGGACGGTGGCAAGAAGGCATCAACGGAGGAGAGCGACGTCGCTGCAAGGGGCGCCGAGGCTCGTTCTCGCTCGCCCGGCAAGGAGTGCCTCAAAGTGGAAGGATTGAAGATTGAACGCGCCGATGAGGGAGCAGTTGAAGTGGGGGGGAAGGTGGTAAAGGCGGAAGCAGAGGAAGCTGATGTGGAACGGCCGAGTTTAGGGGAAGCTGTGGCGAATGATGTAGCGATAAAGGTGGAACCCGGTGACAGCTCGACAAATGATGGCGGAGGAAATGCGGGAAAAGCAGAGGATGTGAAGCTTCAGATTTCCGTCGGAAACGACGATGTGCAGAAGCCACTTACTGGAGAAAAAGAGGACACCTTGGACCCACACAAGGCAGCAGGAGTCGCGTCAAATGATGCCACCGTAAAAGAAGAAGATTCCTTTTCGAAAGATGAAGCACCTAAAGATACTTCGCCGATTAAAGAAGCCGTATCTGTCTGCAAAGAACCAAAAGATTCTTCCGATACCGAGGAGTCAAAATTGGCTGACCTCGCCACGGCGTCGACGGACGATCGTCTTCCGGGAGAGGCCGCCGATACGAGCAAGGAAGCCGCGAAACGCAAGAGGGACTCCGGCTCCGGCAGCCGCTCGCCCAAGCGGCGTCAGGAGTCGCCGAGCCCGCGCAGCGCGGCCGTGCAGAGGAAGCGTTCGCGCTCGGACTCGAGGCACAGGACGCCGGCGGACTCCGCCCGTGCCGGCGATCGGAGCGACGCCACGAAGGGCCGCTCTCGTTCCCGCGACCGCAAGAGGAGGGAGTCGGCGGAAAAGAAGCGCAGGAGCCGCTCGCGCTCGCGGGATCGCAAGGATGCGGCAGCCGCTCGGTCGCGGGACGCGAGGCGGAGGTCACGCTCCCGGGAGGCCAAGAGGAGGTCGGCGTCCCGAACGCGAGATGCCAAGAGGAGGTCGGCATCCCGATCCCGGGAGACCAAGCGCAAATCCCGCTCCCGATCCCGGGAGGCCAAGAGGGTATCGGCATCCCGTTCTCGTGACGTGAAGAAGAAATCCCGATCCAGATCCCGGGAAACCAAGAGGAAATCTCGATCCCGATCGAGGGAGGTGAAGAAGCGGTCGGCATCGCGGTCGCGCGACGCCAAGCGGAGGTCTGTGTCCCGGTCGCGGGACGCCAAGCGGAGGTCTGTGTCCCGGTCGCGGGACGCCAAGCGCAAGTCGCGATCGCGGTCCCGGGGTCTCCGCCGGAGGTCTCGCTCGCGCTCGAGGGGGGCGATCGCGCGCCGGCGCCTGGGCCGCTCCCGCTCCCCCCGCGAAGGGACGCGACGCACCGCGCGCTCGCGCTCCCGCGGGGCAAAGCGAGCGTCGCACGACGACGCCGCCGGGGGCAAAAGGCGGCGCTCGCGTGACAAGTCCGACAAAGAGGCGGGCGACGGCAAGGCGACGGAGGCGGCCGCCGCGGCCGACGCCGGCGGTGCCGCCGCCGCCGGCGGCGACGCCGAGAAGAAGGCGGCGGGAGAGGAGAAGGCGCAGGAGGGGCGCCGCAAGTCGCGGTCGAGGTCACGAGGCCCGGCGCGGCGCGGGTTTCGGGTGAGCCCCTTCAGGATGCGTCGGCGGAGGTCGCCGATGAGGAGGAGGGAGCCCAGCCTGTCGCCGCTGCGCCTCTCCGAGGAGGGTGAGTTGGGGTGGGGGTGGCTTCCCTGGTGTTGTGCCGTTTTGTTTCATCGTCCAAACGACGCGGGTCCGTGCGGCAATTGTAAATCTGCGTCTTGCTTCCTTGAAACCGGCGCTTGTCGGCCAGGAAAATTACATTATTAGGCGCGACAACATCTCGTGTGACTTACAATGCTTCGTCACCACCGATTAATTGGACGTATGTATGTCCAACTTCTTTCGCACAGTACGTTAGCCAGCCGCGCCAATCTAAAACCAATGCTTGTTGGAAAGAGTTACAGGTTCCACGCACACATATGCATCATGCTTTAGTCATTTTTTTCTCATTCATAAGGAGGACGGCTTGGGATACTGCAAAGAACCTAATTGTTGTCTTAGGTTGTGGAACTTCTACCACTGGCTCTGCGCAGGGCTGTGAACAGGACATGAGAACCCAATGCATCAATGCTCATGAGAGCAGGAAATCGCCGCCTTTGACTCTTTACTGTTGTACAGTATCCCCACGTTATTCACGAACTCGCTGTCCGCGATTTTAGCGGTCCGCGAATTGCATCTGGAACTCTGCATGAATACTGCATCGGGAGAGAGAGAAAGAAAGTGATGAGAGAGAATGTGATGCGAGATGGTGATGACATAATTTGATGAGATAGCGATGAGATATTCATATTTTGACATTTATTTTTATAATTGTCATGCATTTGATAGTTAATATATTTAACGTAATGCATTAAAAATATTTTTTGAGGTTTTCGAAGGCCAATACCATTTATCCCGCAACATTTGCTATTCACGAGCATCTCCGGAACATATCCCTTGCAAATAACGAGGGAATACTTTACGGTGTATTGCATTACTGGGCGGGCGGGTGGGTGGTGACGCATGCAGGTGGTAACTCCCATCTGACGCCAAGAAGGGCCTGGGTAAAATGTTCAACTCGGGCAGCTTTCTGTATTGGTTTCCCTCCAGCTATGCTGGATTCCTCCTCACAGCTGAAGCATAAGCATACATTGTAACTGGTGTTGGTACAAACATCGCAATGCCGAAAAATTACCAGCAAATTACTAATTTGTGATCGCACTTGGCAACTTTGGCTCATTACTTGGCAAACTTGGCCAAATGGTCCTGTAAAAGAGTTGTGACTTTGTGGTGGTTTCCTGGGTAAACAAGTGTAATAATACCATAAAGTTAAAGTCGTCGTGTGTTTGTGTGTGGGTGTCTGCAGACAAAGCTCAGCTGTTGGAGATTGCTCGGGCAAATTCGACGGTGGTGAACCCTAAGGTGAGGATGAGCAAAGCCACGTCACCGCTATTGTCCCAGTGGTGCCGCAGCGGTGAGAGTTGCAGGTGGGAAAGTCGTCGGGGCCAGGGACGGTGGGAATGAGGAGTGACACTTGGAGGCGCGCTGGCCCCGGTGCCGTGCTACGTTTATGTGCGGGCAGTCGTGAGGGAAGCATGGCCTGGGCTGCAGTTGTGCACTTAATTTGGCTGAATTCCCCCACCTCTTTTAATACTTTAAAATATCGGCTTGACTGTCATGAGACAAACGGTACTCTCGTTTGAAAGAGCGAGCAGGGGGGAAATGCAGCCCCCCCCCTCTCCTATCGCTGTCTAGACCAGAGGACACTTGAAGGGGTCTCGGAGGTAGCTCTATGACGTTCGCTTCCGTGGGCCGTTCTCAAACAAGACCTGGGTCGCCCTTCGAGAGATCCGAATGAATTCTTAATCGCGTGCCGTGGCACCGGTGGTGGAACAGCCCGCATAAAACTGGGATGGGGGGAAATTAACTCAAATAAATCTCGTGAATCTGCCCGCCCTATCCCCCCCTCCCCTTTCACGCTACAAGGTGAGCGTGGGCATCATGAACTCCATCGGACCGGCTGCGGCGCTCTTGCCGCTCATCATGAACCAGCCGCCGCCGCCTCCGCCGCCACCTCAGCAGCCGTACCAGCCGTCGCCCAATTCCCCTCCCACGCCGATCCCCCTGGCGGCGCTCGCCATCCAGCTCGCCAACCAGCAGGCGCTGCCCACCGGCCACATGGGTGGCGGCGGAGGAACAGGAATGGGCAACCCCTTCCCGTTCGCGGCCATGTTCGGTGGCGGTGGCATGGGCGGCATGGGTGGCATGGGCGGGATGGGCGGGATGGGCAGCATGGCCAGCATGGCCAACATTGCCAACATGGCCGGCATGGCCAGTATGGCCGGCATGTGCGGTATGGGCAGTATGAGCAGTATGAGCAGTATGAGCAGTATGGGTGGCGGCGGCGGCGGCGGTGGCGGTGGTGGCGGCGGCAACAACAACCAGCCGGACTTTGAGAAGCTACGTGCAGTGGTGGCCGGAGTGAACAAGGACCACATGATGAACACGATACAAGAGTTGACGCAGGTGAGCGTGCGTGCCTGCACGACGTGCGAGCTGTCTGTGGGTGTCGTGGAGAGAGTGGTGTGTTGCGTGTGTGATGTGTCGCATGCGTGATGCATCACAATAGCCTGGTCTTGGTTGGCTGATAAAAGTTGCAAGTGAGATTTTCATCAATGCTTGGAGCTGGGGTTGGCATCAATCCTCCCTCATGATGGCGAGGGGAAATGGCCGAGGTTCATGATTGTGGCTTATGCAGCTTCAATGGCTGCATTGGGTAAACGGTCCGGACCTCCCTAGAGACCTTGGCTAACAGAGGAGAAGGAAATGTTCCGGCTCGCAAGAAAACGACAGGCCCACTCCCACCGTCGACAGCTCCCCACGTCGAAGAATGAGGAGGCTTATCGCAGCCTCTGCTCTTAAGTTAGGGAGGACTGTGTAGTGCATGTTGGGCACGCAGATATTCAGAGGAAGCCCCCTGGTGTATGCTGTTTGCAGACGATATTGTGCTATGCGGTGAAAGCAGGGGGGTAGTGGAAGATGATTTGAAGATCTGGTTGAAAAATATTGAAGGGAATGGATTGAGGATCAGTTGGACAAAAACAGAGTACACGGTGGCAAATTGCAAAGTAATTAATGCAAAAGGAGGATTGTAAATTGGAAGTGACCAGTTAATGAAGAGGAACGAGTTCAAGCTCCTGGATGCAACGGTGTGGTTCCGATGGATCACTGGAAGGAGAGTTGAGAATAAGAACAAGGGCTGGATGGCTGAAATGGCGAGAGATGACTGGTGTGGCGTGTTATAAGAGGGTCCCAGTATGGGTGAAGGGTGAGGCTGGTGCTGTTGTATGGGGCTGAGGGCTGGTGCACAAGAAAGAGGGAGGACCAAGCTACGGCAGTCGCAGAGATGAGGATGTTGCAGTGGATGTTGGGTTGAACACGGAAGGACAGGGGCGTGAGAAATGAAGTGGTAGAAATCGCAGAGAAGATGAGAGAAAAAAGGCTGTGCTGTGGTCATGTTGAGAGACAACAGGAAAAGGTTGTGGGTCAGTAGGTGCAAGTGATGCAAGTGGAAGGAAATAGATCAAGGGGGGAGGCATCAAAAGTGGTGGGGCGATGTGGTGCGATGGGACACGGTGGCCCGAGGAGCGGAAAGAGACATGGCGCAGGACAGGGCAGCGCGGATAAGGTTGGCAAGGACAGCGCAACCCCGACATGAATGGAATAACCGCGTGGAAGAGGAAGCGTAGTGCATGTGCAGCATATGCTGCAGCTGGTGTAGTAAGCTGCGCATTGTTTTTGCCGTCGCAGCGTTGCCAGATGATCGCAGACAGTCTGGACGATGACAAGCCAGTAAACGTGCCCGTGACGTCGGACGATGAGGGTGACGAGGAGACGATCCCGCAGAGTACGGAGGGCATCCATCACCCTTTCAAGATCAAGGACAAGTCTGACGAGTACACGGTCACTCACGTACGTAGGAACGAGCGTTTCTTCGCACGCGCTTGCCGCTACGACCCACACAGTCTCCCACGCTCCAGCCAACCCTTTCCTCTGTGGCACTTTTGTTGAGCAATATCGTTGTCCACGATATTGCTCAACAAAAAAAAACGCTGCCAAGCTTAGCAGTGCTCATTAGGACGCTGTCTTTCCGACAGCCCTGTTTTTCACCTGAGGACGGCTGCTTGCGTTGTGGCCGAAACGTCGTGAGAATTTAAATTTATGTTTTATTTTTATTATTTTATTATTTCCCTTCTACGTGACTTTACCGAAAGAACCAAGAATATGAATCCATGCAGTCACGAAACCTTTAAATCGCAAAAATTGCTCAACAACTTTGCGTTACATATTCCCGGTTGCGTCCTATAGTACCAGGCGTTATTAATATCATAGCAGGCGCGAGTGACCGTGTGTGTGCTTGTCCAGTGGTGCGACGTTAATGGTCGCGCTTGTACCTTGTCCATTTATGTTTGCAGTACGTTCATTACAAGAGGCCAGACAAGGACTCGTATGTACCACAGGTGAGGTCCCGCGCACACACACACAGACACACACACAGACACACACACAGACACACACACA
>CM025666.2:131125-152698 GCA_014621495.2 Entosphenus tridentatus
CTCAACACTGTCCATAGACTCAACACTGTCCATAGACTCAACACTACCCATAGACTCAACACTACCCATAGACTCAACACTACCCATAGGCTCAACACTGTCCATAGACTCAACACTGTCCATAGACTCAACACTACCCATAGACTCAACACTACCCATAGACTCAGCACTTGCCCCATCAGTCTGTGAAGGCTACGCGGTGGGGGATCTTTGTCTTTGTGTTTCTTCCACAGCAATGGAGTGCTTATTCGTGAGTAAGGAGGGCAGGCACACTCCCGTATCCCTCCCCGACGGGAAATCGATTCTCCTGGGCAGAGGAACAAACACGAAAATCACCGACCGAAAATGCGCACGCCAACAGGGTAAGTGTTTTAAAAATGAACGGTTACTACCCCGCCTGCTGTAACCCGTCCGGTATCCCTGGATACCGTCGATTGCCCCCTGGAAGTACCGCACGGAACGTCAGAACGTCAGAATTTTTCAATGTACGATGCGAGGGAGGATGTGGAATATAAATAGTTTGCATACAGTAGACTCTCGATTACCCACGTGCGATTAATCTGATCGCGTCCCTAAGATTTTTACTTAAATTAATAGTTGTGGATTTTCCCTTAAGCCCAAATGAATCATCTAAAAACAGTTCTACATTGTTATTGTTGGAAGTGTTCATCACAAGTCACATGCTTAAACCGAACAAAAATGTTGCTCCGGTTAATACGAAATCCATGTGATTGCCTTCACAGTACAGTAGTTGCCATATCTTTACAACAGTGGGCGGAGTTTGATTGACGTTGATTGGCGTGGCTCTGCTGCTGTCATCCACTCAGTGGGCCGAGTCTTCCGCTGGGCGGGAGCAGGAAAGTGTTTCTATCGCTGAGCACGTGCATCATCGATCGGTCGATCGTTAGTATTGGTTCTAAATCGACATTGTCAGTTGTGCTTCATTTCGAGTGATTTATCCGATCGTTTATTTTGCGAGTTTTAATTTCAGAAACTGGATATTATACGTAAATTAGAAGACGTAATTTATACCAATGTTAGTGTTTTTTGGCATAGAGATCTGCGGAAAATGTATATATTTTTTGGATTATTCGCGGTTTTGAATTATACGCAGCTGTCTTCCTCCCCATCATTAGTGCGGATTTCCGATCGATGGCTGTGTTTTTTTGTTGTTGTTTGTGTGCAGTGGAGCTTATTGCTGACTACGGTTCCAAGACTGTGATGGTGAAAAGGGTGAGACCCGGGTTGCTGCAAAGTTATTTTCCATCATCATCACCATCACTGTCAGCGGAAACAGTAACAGCATCATCATCGGCAGCATTAGCAGCTGCATCGGTAAAACGGTAACATTGCCGTCATTAAAGCGGTGCTATGATATACCATTCGAGATAAACTCCACGATAATCGCCTTGCCCGATTTCTATTTTGTTATTCTACCCGACGGAGGAGACGGGCGACGTCTCTCTCTCTTCCTCTCTCTCTCTCCACCCGCAGCTGGGGGTCAACCCCACGTGGGTGAGCGGCACGGAGCTCCAAGTGGGCGAGTCCGTGCGGCTCGCGGACGGTGGCGTCGTGCTCATGGTGAACGAGCGATACCCCTACAGCGTGATGTTCGGCGGGAGCGGCGGCGGTGGCGGCGGCGGCCAGAAAACCGCCTCCTCTCACTCGGCCTCCAAGCCTGGCGGCAGATCTGAGTCCCCGCGCAAAACCATTAAGGTGAGCCTTAGAATAAAACCCGCACTCGTCATGACCACCTTTCCGCCCGGACACTGCCTCCATCCTCCGATTGGCACGGTTGGCTACTTACGGCGCGAAAGAAGATCAGCATACATACATGCATACATTCTGCTTAAAAGGCATACATACATGCATGCATACATTATTCTTTAAAAGCCTCCATACATGCATAAATTCTGCTTTAAAAGCATACGTACATGCAATGCATTTTCAAACTAGATGATGTAAAGTGCGCCAGTGGCTTCCTAATATCGGAACGAAGAGCGTTCCAGATGGCCGCAGAAGCGTGTCTGAAAGCGTCGCAATTGCAAATCTCATTTCACTGGTGCCAAATTCACCGTGGCCACATGTTTTAGAAATTTGACGCAAACGTATCGGGCGATTGCCTGCCTGCCTGCCTGCCGCGTGCGGCGCAGGACTTCTTCCCGAGCAAGGCGCCCAAGCGGTCGTCTGACGACCCGAAATCTGGCGACGCGAAGAGGACGCGCGTGGAGGAGTCGCTGGACGGCAACGGGGACCGGAGCGAGCGCGACTCGGGGGGCGAGGAGGAGGAGCAGGACGACGAGGAGGTGGCGGAGAAGTTGAGGAGCCTCCGTGAGATCGCTCAGGGTTCAAAGGTCACGGCGACGATGACGGCAGCAACGGCGTCGTCATCGTCGTCATCGTCGTCATCGTCGTCAAACGCTGTGGCGCTACCCGGCGGGAGAGGTGGGAAATCTGTCATCGTCCCGGAAGAAGTGCAGCTCAGAATCAGAATATTTATTTTATACTACAGATGTCCGGTAGGGGCACGGGGTTAGAACGCTACAACAACAAACACAACAAAGCAACACGATAGGAGGGCAAAGTATCGGAAAGGTCAACAAATCACTTCCAAATAAAACTAAAATATTTTTTATCTTACCAGGGTAAGGCCCCACTGAGTTATTCGCTTCTTTTTCAGAAGCGACTTGGCTACCACAAATGACAGCTTCAACGAAAGTGGCTTATCTCGTGCTACAAAATCATTTGAATAAACGCGTGTTGTTTGGCATCGGCTCGCGTCTGACCGTCTCTCGCGCTAAGGGAGGAGGTAACTGACGGACAGGGGAGAATGCGTCATGCGTTGCTGGAAAGGAATTCTGAACGACAGCACCCAAGGGAGCTTGCGTGCTGCCGCCCACTCGGCACAGGAGCAAGGCACGGCTCCCCGTATACGCCTCTTGTGCACGCTGCGCCAACGCCACTTTGCGCGTGCGATGCCCTCTGCTTTTGTCCAGAACAGAGGTTGAAAGTGTGGCCTGACTACAAAAAAAAGGTCGAAACGGTGTGTGCGGAAGGGGCTGCCACGCTTTCAGTTCTGTTGAATCGGTGGTCGATACAAGGCTGAGAGCATTGCGCACGCAACGCGGTGGTCACATGGCACACCGTTGAGTGCCGTTACTTCCGGTTTGGATCAACAGTGGCTGTAGGTAAGGTGCCCGTTGTGTTGTTAGTGCACAGTTGTCAACCCATTTGGTTCACCCCGTATCCTTGTACAGGGAAATTTAGTTTTCGGGTCCATACGGCGTACAGCCGTTTCAATACGGGCAAAATATAAAAATGTATTGTCTATTTGTTTGTGTTTCTCCCTTGTGATGGGACTTTCTAATATGAACGTTGAGATTTTTCAGGGGCACGGGGTAACCAATAAGATCATATTTATTTTTCCTGGCCTCTTGAGTTTTTACGTGTTTAATCAAAGTAAAGGTGACTTGTTATGGGTGTGTGTTGTTATAAGTGTGTGTGTGTGTTTATGGAGAGCGGTAGTGTATCGGTTAGCGCTACACTGCGCTATGAACCCTGCGACCCAAGTTCAATTCCCGCTCGTGGCCAACAGCGGTGACTATTATCTGAACCGGTTCTGGGCATCCCCTAGGTCGACTCAGCCTCAAATGAGTACCTGGTGCGGTGTGTAATCATCGCCACTAGGGAGACAAAGGCGGCCGGGCGTGGTGTTAGCCACCCACCCCCTCGTGTGCCGTGCCAGCCTTCATAGGTGCCGCTCGCTAACGGCACTTGCCCCAACAGTCTGTTAAGGCTACACGGGGGATTTGTATCTTTTGTGTTCATAAGCGTGCACGTTCGTGTAACGTGTTGGTGAATGCAGCGGATTCCGCACTTGGCTCTCCGTCCGCGTGCACTCGCGACCGCTGGGAGAAGGAGGGAAACCTCCTGCTCTTCACCGCAAAGGGGGTCCGTGCGTCAGCTAAGGTGAGCGGCGATTCATTACGGCCGCGTCGGAGACACTGATGCGATTCCAGCGCCGCTACGAACCCCGGGGTCAGATGCACGCATCAGTTGCCCGCCCGCGATTAAACCGGGTTCTCGCGGGGAAACCTGTCGACGATCCCAGCCCAGTCACCATTCACTTGCGTGGAGACGCTGGTGTTTACAGAGAGCAATGGAACCCCGGAGGGACTTGTAGACTCAGAGACTCGTAGACTCGTACAGAATGAGTTACGATTAAACTGGGTTCTCCAGTAGAGTGAGTTGACCTGAACATGATCACCACGACCTTATGTGGAGACTTGCATGCTTACAGAGAGACTCACACATAGAGCCTTATCGATTCACACAGGCTGAGGTGTGATTGATGGGGTCAGCCCTGCTACCAATTACTTATGTAGAGACCCATACACCCACAGAGAGACCCACTGAGAGACCCATAGACTCACAAAGAGACCCATAGACTCTCTGTGAGACCCACAGACTTGCATTGAGGCCCATAGACCACAGAAAAACCCAGAGACTCAGATAGACCCATACACTCACATTGAGACATTGAGACCCACGGAGAGACCCATAGACCCACATAGAGACCCACGGGCTCACATTGAGACCCACAGACCCACAGAGAGATCCATACACTCGCATAGAGGCTCACCGATTCACGTAGGCCGAGTTGTGATGAAACCGGCTTCTCCAGTGTAGCGAGTTGATGGCCTCAGGCCAGTCACGAATGTCTCCACACAACAAACAGCTCATCACGCGAGATTGCGTTTGTGGCTTATTGTGGATTCCCTCTGTGCTCAGGTCGCCGGCTTCGACATTGATTCAACCATCATCACCACCAAATCCGGACGCGTTTTCGCAACCGGGCCCGATGACTGGAAGTGAGAAATATCATCGTGACGCTTTGTCAAAAAAATTGTATTTCTTTTCGGAAGGTAACCACTCCAGAGTTGATGTTATCCATCGTCACCATGGTCACCGGATTTCAGCCACGTGTGATGAAACCGGGTGCTCAAATGTAGTGATTTGTACGTATGTTACAGTGGGCCCTCGGTTAACGATAGTAATTGGTTGCACGACAACCATTAACCATTGTTAATTGAAATGATCATTAATCGAATATAGGAGATACGCGTGAAAGTGCTTAATTTGCACCTAGACGAGGCGAAGTTGATATTTTCCACCATAAAAGCATAGTTTGCAATATTTAAACACGTAATTATAATAAATACACGTTATAAGAACTTGTTAAAGCATTAATGATCTTCTTGGTTCTTTCGGTAAAGTCACGTAGAAGGGAAATAATAAAAATTATAAAATACAAATAATAAAATATTTTTTTTCCTATTATTCTATGTTATTTTATTTTATATTACTTTTTAATGTTTTATTATTATTATTTTATTATTTCCCTTCTACGTGACTTTACCGAAAGAACCAAGAAGATGAATCCCTGCAGTCACGTAAGCTTTAAATAGAAAATTAATGATCTTACTTAACTTTAAGCAAAAGTATTCAAGAGAGCTGTTTCCATAAGCAATGCACATGAAACATTGAAAGTTAGCGGCCAGTTGCTCTCCAAGCGCTCATAAAAGAGCGAGTTGCTGAACTCTGCTGAGTCCACTTAAGAGTTCTACGATTGGCCGAAATTGGCCGGTCCGCGTGATATCGTAAACGTATCGTTAATCGAAAATGAATCGTTAATCGAAAATGTTTAGTTAATAGAGACAATGGGACCCCTATGGGAGGCGGATCGTTACTTCGAAATATTGTTAATCGACGGCATCGTAAACCGAGGGACCACTTTACGTTGAACTTCTTTTGCACCATACGTAGCTGAATTACAGCAAATTAAACAACAACAAGCAGTTCTCAAGAAATTAGTTTGTCAACCTCGATGATTTAAAAGTGCGTAGCCCCTGTGGCTTCCTGATATCGGAAGGAAGAGCATTCCAGATGGCCTCAGAAACGCATCTGAAAGCTCGCGACGCGTTGACCGTCTTTGTTCGATGGCTAGCCAAAAGCCGCTGTGAGGATGACCGGAGTTTGCGTGATGGTTTATGCCGCTTGACAAGATCGGCTGAGGAATTGTGGTTCATTTGTGGCAATAATTGCGACCTTATAACGTCGCCGTTCAGCAACCGGTAGGCAGTGCAGTTCGGCCAGTTGATGGTCTCAGCCCGGTCACCAATAACCGCACACACAAATAAAACCATCATTTTAAATTAGTTTCTCTGCTAAATTTGGCTACTTTCAAGTCCAGAGGTTTAAAACGTCGGTTTGACTGTCACGCGACAAACTCTACTCTTGTATGGCAGGGCAGGTGGGAAAGTGTTGCCCCTTCCCGTGTGTGGATCGGAGATCACTTGAAGGGATCTCGGTGGTAGACCTGCGATATCAGCTTCCGTGGGCCGTTCAGAATCAGAATCTTTATTGATACTGGAGGAATCCGTAACGGAGGTTTTTTTGGGTTAGATCGTGTAAATATAAATAGCCGTCGTTAAACTCGCCACCGCCACCCGACACAGCCAATGAGTAAGGTTTGTTACATAAACAAGACGTGCCATTTCGTTGCTAGTCCAGCACTAACCGGTTGTGTGTTGGAGAGTAAACCCACTGCAACATTTACAGTTCGAGTACCCATGATGCTTCGCGGGTAATTACAACCAATACACTAGTGGGTTAAACGACACAATTATATTTACGCGATCTAACCAAAAATACCTCCGTTGTGGATAATATTGGTCGCGAAAGCCGACTGCTACGTGTTAACCTGGAGGAATCCGATGAACTATAAAGCTCTTTTTCACATATTCCGGTCAGAACGTTACAACAAAAAACGATACAAAAACACGACAGGAGTTAAGAGTATAGTGAAAGTGAAAGGTAAACATTCAGCATTGTGGGAAGCAATTGCATGAATGACGCTATATATAATGAAATTATTATTCTGCTGCTGGCCACACTTAATCAGTGCTCCCCAAACTCCACTTGACCCCTCCAAGTCTGTGTGGCTCTACGGGGAATATTTGTGTTGTTTGTTGTACGTGTGAATGTCTGCGTGCGTCTTACGTACGTGTGTTTGCGTGTGTGCAGGATCTTGTACCCCGAGGTGCCCAAGAAGCTCAAACACCTCTTGGAAGACGGCTACAAGGTACAGGCTCAAGGGGGCGGCACGTGGCAATCGGTAGCCCATCCCCTCCACCCCACCCCCCGCCCCCACCTTGTTTAGAATTGAGCGGCCGCCCCGATAGTTATCGCGGTGTGCGTCACGACCGTGGTAAGTACCGCGGCAGCGGACATTAAAAAGATGACCCCCAGACGTCTTTTGCTGTGGCAAGGCCACCATCGTGCGTGTTGGCGTGTTGGCGTGTCGGCGTGTCACCACGTCCGGCATGTCAGCATGTCGCCTTGTCCGGCATTTCGGCCTGTCGGCGTGTCCAGCGTTTTGCCGTGTCCGGCGTGCCGTCATGTTCGGCGTGTCGGCGTCAGGCGGAGGGCGGGAGGGGGTCCAATTTTGTGCCGAATTCCAAAATGACACCGTGACTATGTCGGGATGATACACACGGCAGGCAATTATTTCATTTTAATGCCCCACGTCACTCTTGCAAATGAGACTCCCATTCCTGGTCTCACGAATTCTCACCTAACAAAATCACCGAGAACTTTCGCAGCGTACGTAGCCGACCGTGCTCATCGGAGGAGCGGATGTGTTCTCGTAGAGTGGGCGGTGGTGACCCACAGAGCTTCAAGGTCATAGACCTTGGGGGATGGGGGGGGAGTCATAGACCTTGAAACTTGATCTTGAAAGATGCACGTCGCAAATACGTTTGCACCTACAGCCCCATTGTTAATCCACTGCTGGATGAGGGCCTCCCGACACCGTGCGGGTCGTGGAGATTGATCATTTGAGCACGCTTCACAACGTAGAGGCACAGAATTAGGCGGTCGCCCTCCAGCAGTGGAGGAGCGACGCTCGCAACAGTGAGCGGAGCGGTGGGCGACTAAAACGCAGCACATTAGCACGGTAGGGGGGGCAGCTGGTGCATCTGCCAATCATCTCAGTCGGTCAACCCATGGCACCTGGGTTTGTCCCGTGACCTTTCAGCATCAAGCCTTCCACTTCACGCAATGCCATCAAAGTGCCCTGTAACACTCAGCCTAACCTAGCTTGTCACAATCTCCGTGGTGACATCACCGCCACTTAGTGGTGAATTGTGGTTGTTGTCTGCCTGTGTGTGTATGTGTGTCAGGTGGTGTTCTTCACCAATCAGATGGGAATTGCTCGCGGGAAACTGAGAGCTGATGAGTTTCAGGCCAAAGTGGAGTCAATTATAGTCACTCTGGGTCTGCCAGTTCAGGTGAGGCTTGCATCATCAACATCATCAGCATCATCAACATCATCAGCATCAACACCATCATCATCATCAACAGCATAAGCATCATCATTAGCATCATCATCACCATCAGCATCATCAGCATGATCATCATCATTAGCATCATCAACATCATCATCAGCATCATCAGCATCATCATTAGCATCATCAGCATCATCATCATCAGCACCATCATCAGCACCATCATCAGCATGATCATCATCATTAGCATCACCAAGATCAGCATCATCATTAGCATCATCAGCATCATCATCATGATCAGCATCATCAACAGCAGCATTATCAGTCATCAGTCAAATCTATGATCACCATAATCATCATCACAAAAATAATCAAATTTGCACTCATAAGGTGCTTAAATGCCTCAGCGTCACATCCCATCTCAAACATTTGAAAAGGACTCCCGGTGTCAGTTGTCCCTGTGCGGCACAAAGTCTCTCAGCAACCGGCCTGCAAGGTGGCCAATCGTCTGCCAGTAGGGGGCGAGAATTACTACTCTGTACCTATTCCCAATTACTGGTAATTTAAGACAAAGGCAGCCGGGCGTGGTGCTGGCCACTCACCCGTTTGTGTGCCGTGCCGGCCTTCATAGGTGCTCGCGAATAGCACTTGCCCCAGCGGTCTGTGGCTACACCGCGGGGCGGTGGGGATCTTTGTCATTGTCTCTTTGCAGGTGTTCGTGGCGAGTGGACCTGGCTTGATTCGCAAGCCCATGCTGGGCATGTGGCACCACCTGATCCAGAAAGTGAGTGGGAACGCGCTCATTCCGTCCGCGTCTCCGTCCATCCGCTGTCTCCATCCAGCAGCGGATTTCATTTAGTTTCCCATTTCCGTAATCCCCCAGGACTTCCTCGCCGTATCCGAAGACCCCGTTTCGCAAAAGGTGTCCCGCCAAGTTTTCGCAGTCGGGGGAGCGTGCGATAGCGATTGAGTAATTTGCGGCGTTGAGTTTTTAAATATACGTCAAATTTTCGACCGTGACGTGATCGGCGGGCCAATCGATGTCCCTGGCTCTCCTCCCTTCCTCGATCGGCGTCGCGGCAACTCGTGGCGTCCGCTGCCGGCGAAGCGGACGACGCCACGTGGTGTTGCCGCGGTCGCCGTTAGCGCCCCTTGCAGGCAGAATGGCGACGCAGTTCTTCCGTCCTCTCGTCCCCTCGTAGGCCAACGACGGGATCGAAGTCGACATCGGCAAGAGTCTGTACGTCGGAGGTGAGTGCGTGCGGAGGCGCCGCGGTGTTGCCGCCGCGGGGTGTCTCCCACGTGGGCCGGCGTCAAGGCCAAGGGGCGGCAACGCGGCCCGGCGGTCGGTCGCGGCCGTTTGCCGGTTGCTGTTTGCGAGCGAGAGGTTTCCCGGTTCGAGTCCGGCGGCCGCCCCGGTTAATGCCACGGGTAGTGCATACCTGTCCCGTGACGTCACTCGCTTAAAGAGGCGAGGCCCTTGCGTCACCGGCGGGGAAAAATTTTGATTCCTCAGAGCCCGGCCCCTCGGTGGCCAATTCGTATAAAAGGCGGAGAGCCAGAGAGCTCGAGGCAGTGTTGGGGAGCCGAAGAGCGAAGAGCCAGTAAAGACTGAAGACCGGCCAGATATATCCTGGAACTCCTCTGACCCGATGTCCTTCTCAGGGCCGGGTCTGTCTGGCTGGGTGTCGTTACCTGCGCCTTGGCTGGGCCAGGTCAGGTAGCCTCCCCTCGCGCCTTTAACGGAGGACCTGGGAGCATAGATAGTTAGGCAGATAGCCTAGGGGTGTATCCCAGTCTAGTACGGGTGAAGGGGCCGTTACCCCTTCTCAGTGTTACCCTGTTGAGTTATTATAAATAGTGCTGCCTCGACTACACCGTCTCTGTCGTTCGTGAACCCACTACAAATGCAACATTCGTCAATACCGCTGTGAAGTGTGGCCTTATAAGGGAAAGTTTTCAGTCAGATGTTTCGGGCAATGGCCCTTCTCCATGGCGCATAATCTTGCTGCTCTGATTATATTGTTTGTGCGCGTCCACCGCCATTCGAACACTCCGCCAAAATTTCTACGCCACCCCGCGTCACTGCGACGTCTAACCGGGGGCCCCCCTCCCCACGCGTGAAACAACTTAACACGACGTGAACAATCGGTGACCGTGGGACCAAAAAATATCCGACATCGTCCTTGAAAAATGGAACGGACAGCAAGCTGAAACGTCACGTTCAAAATCGTTTTTTCCCGACGGCCGTCCCTGGCGCATCGCTACCGTGGCACCGTCCGCCCCCCCCATGCGTCCGCCCTTATCCCGTGTCCGCAGATGCCGCAGGACGCCCTGCAAACTGGGCCCCCGGAAAGAAGAAGAAGGACTTCTCCTGCAGCGATCGCCTGGTGAGAAATCGGCACGGGCGCACCGCAGCCGGCTCACCGTTCGCGACGACGACGCACACCCCCACCCCCCCCACGCCGTGACGGTCCCAACGTCGGTAGCGTGGCGAGCCGTCGCAATGGGGGGGGCCGCGGGTTTGTTCAGGGAAGCGTCGCCGAGTCACGCTGGCGAGGAGTTCAATGATAGCTCGACCAAGTGGCTCATCGCGTGGAAATGTATCACGGCCAAATACAGGTAAGGCTGTCGATTAATCCGCGTGCGGTTTATCCGATGTGCAGATTTACCACGCACCGGAGATATTTACGTAAATAACGCGTGGATTTTTCTCTTAAGCCCAAATTAATAATATAAAATATAAAAACAGTTCTACGTTGCTTTTCTTTGATGCGTTCATTACAAGTCACACGGTGCTCATACCTAACAAATATGTTCCTCCCGGTAATCCGAAATCCACCCGATCGCCGCTACAGTACAGTAGTTGCCATATCTCTATTACAGTGGGCGGAGTTTGATTGACGTTGATTGGCGTGGCTCTGCTGCTGTCATCCACTCAGTGGGCCGAGTCTTCCGCTGGGCGGGAGCAGGAAAGTGTCTCTATCGCTGAGCACGTGCATCATTGATCGATCGGTCGATCGTTAGTATTGGTTCTATATCTAAAGTGTAACAATCGAGTGATTTATCCCATAATTTAATTTGTGACTTTTAATTTATGAAAATTTGTGCGATGGCAGAGAAACTTAATATAATGTATACCTATACTAGTGGTTTTTGGCAATGAGATCCATGGAAATTGTTTTTTTATTATCTGCTATTTTGAATGATCTGCGGCCGTCCTCCCCGTCATTAGCGCGTATAATCCAGAGCCTACCACACACTACACGCGTGACGTTGATTCTAAATGTGGAGGGAAAAACCGGAACAGCCGGAGAAAAATCCACACGACCACAGAGAGAGAGAAACAGGCAAACTACAAATATACAGCAGCAGGCGTCAGGGTCGGGGTCGAACCCACGACCTCCTGCATACCAGGCGAGGTAGTTAACATCTCACCACCGTGGCACCCATACGGCACAAACACAAAGTTGGATACCGTTTCACAACCCAGTGGGTGCGCGTGGCCTTCGTTCCTTGACTACTACTATTATCATCATCACAGCCTTTGTCGTTTTTTGTAAGTTTGCTCTCAACGTGGGACTCCCGTTCCACACTCCGGAGGAGATCTTCCTGGGATGGAAGACGGCACCGTACAGCCTGCCCGACTTCGACCCTGTGAGTCCGACCGCCAAAATAACAAAGACGCAGATTTGTAACGGAGCGGCAGCAGCAGCAGCAGGCGCGATAAACACACGGACAGAACGTGAAGGCAGCCACAACCGGCGTGACCAACAATTATTGCCCAAGCTCTGTGGCCCTATGCTGGATGTTTCGCCAACTCCTTTAATGCCGGTGATGCTGGTAATGCTGATGACTCCCTCCCTCCCTGTTTATCCAACGCACAGCGAGTTCCATCTCTCAGCTGTTCCTCCCAGCCAGTGATGCTGCCGATGCTGCTGCCGATGCTGCTGCCGATGCTGCCGATGCTGTAGATGACAATGGTGATTCTGCTGCCGATGCTGTTCATACTGCTGCTGCTGCTGCTGCCAAGGCTGCTACTGCTGCTGATGATCATGCTGATGATGATGCTGATATCCTCCTCTGTCCCCCGCCCCCTTACCCAGCGCATGGTGAGCCCCAGCTCCCCTCTGTTCCTCCCGGCCACGGCCACGCTTTGCCGCGAGGAGCCGGAGGTGGTGGTGGCGGTGGGATTCCCCGCAGGTGAGACGACGACGAAGCGGAATTGCATCTCCCAGAATCCCGTGTTGACGGCCGCCACCGATCGTCACGTTCGCTTCCCGTTGCCAGCGCCGCGCCGGCGTGGCGAGGCTGCCGCTGCCGATCGTCATCACGCGGCAAACAAATCATCGTCCACGAATCATAATCGCCCGCCTCCTGTCGTCGTCGCCGCTGCTGCCATCGCCGCTGTCTCTGCGTGCGGGTAAAGTCGTGCGCGTGTTTGTCGTTGCAGCTGGGAAGTCGACGTTCTTCAAGGAGCACATGGTGTCCAAGGGCTACAGCTACGTGAACAGGGTACGGTGGTGATGATGACGACGATGGGCCTCCCCTTGGTCGACTCGGCCTCAAATGAGTACCCGGTGCTGTGCGTAGTTAACATGGCGGCTGAGGAGAGACAAAGGCGGCCGGGCGTGGTGCTGGCCACCCACCCCCTCGTGCGCCGTGCCGGACTTCATAGGCGCTGCTACTCGCGAACAGCACTTGCCCCGACAGTCTGTTAAGGCTATGCGGCGGCGGGGGGGATCTTCGTCTTTGTCTCTCTGTCGCCTGCTGTGCAAGGACACGCTGGGGAACTGGCAGAAGTGTGTGGCGGCGTGCGAGGAGGCCCTGCGTGGTGGACATGGGGTCGTGGTGGACAACACCAACCTGGAGGTGGACGCGCGGAAAAGGTGCCGCCCCCCCCCCGTCACTCAACGGCATCGGCTACAGCCGCCACCGCTGCCACCGCTCTCTGCTGCGCGTCGTTATTGTTATTAACATCGTCATCATTGCGCTTGTTTGCCTGGGAGAGGCTCGTCCAGTCTCACGTACGCGTGCATGTATGGTCTTCTCGGCCACGGTCATGCCCTCCCTTCTCTACGCGAAACGTGGACCCTTCCTAATGGGACATCTTCGTCGGTTAGAAACATTTAGGCTGGCCTGCCTACGATCCATCCTGGGTTTAACCTGCAGGCTGTATTGTGTGAGGAGCTCACAAATCCTTGAAAGATCTGAGCAAAGTCCCATCGGTGAGCTCCTCCGGCAGGCAAGGCTGCGTTGACTGGGTCATGTAGCCCGCATGCCCGGCCACCGCATGCCTAAACAGCTTTTGTTCGCCCGGATTGAGGGGGCTAAACGGGCGCGGCACTGGCTAGAGAAGAGATGGAGTGATGTGGTACAGGAGGATGTGGAGCTGAGTGGACTTGCCGATGACTGGTACCAGCGGTGTTAAGATCGGCCTCTGTGGAGGAGGCTCGTGAAGGACGCTGCTATTGGGCAGTTGGAGGTAGTCGCCCTCCCAACAACAATGGAGGGCGGAGGAGCGACGCTCACAATAACGAGCGGAGCGCCGGGTGGCTATAACACAGCAAGTTGGCACAGTAGGGGGCACAGGTGGTGCATCAGCCAGTCATCTCGGTCATCTCAGTCAGTCGACCCGTGGCACCTGGGTCTGCCCCGTGACCTGCCAGCGGGCATTCGACACTTCACGTGGCCTCAAGGTGCGCATAGCCTGGCACAAGCGTCGTGGTGACGTCACCGCCACTTAGTGGCGAATGGCGGTTGTTGTATCGTGTAGTGAGAGTATTACTCTGTGGGTCTGTGTGTGTGTATTGTGTAGTGATAGTATTAGTCTGTGTGTGTATTGTGTAGTGATAGTATTACTCTGTGGGGCTGTGTGTAGGTACGTGGATTGTGCACGGAAGGCTGGCGTCCCTTGCCGTTGCTTTCTGTTCACAACGACCTTCGAACACGCGATGCACAATAACCGGGTGAGTCTCCCAGTCGTCCACGCACTCACTCGTACACTCGCCAACTCGCTCGCTCGAACCCCCCTGAACCATACAATGTAACCTTAACAGACTGTTGGGGCAAGTGCTGTTAGCGAGCACCTTTGAAGACCAGCATGCCACACGAGGGGGTGGGTGGCCAGCATCTCGCCAGGCCGCCTTTGTCTCCCTAGTGGCGACGTTAGGTACTCATTTGAGGCGGAGTCGACCTAGGGGAGGCCCAGAACTGGTTCAGTGGTGTTAGTGGCCGTGAGAGGGAATCGAACTCGGATCGCCGGTTTCGTAGCGCAACGCGCCAACCGCTGCACCACCACTCCCCAATTGGGATCACACAGAGCAGCAGGAGCAGCAGCAATATCGTTCCGCTACCGCTGCCAAAACCTGGCAGGACCCTCCTGCCAAACAGTCTTGAGACTCGAGTACGGCTTTGCTGGGTGAACCAGGGCAACAACAACAATAACAACAACAATAACAACGATAACAACAACAACAATAACAACAACAATAACAATGTGTGGTGTCTCGCTGTCTCTGTGTCTCCTTCGTCGTGGCCCGGGCAGTTCCGCGAGGCCGTGGGCAAAGAGCACGTGCCGGTCAACGTGATGGTGATGAACGCCAGCAGGTTTGTCTCCCCCGCACGCCTGCATCCGCTACAAGTAGTAACAAGCGCCGTCATCATCGGCGTCGTCGTCATCGTGATCATCGTCGTCGTCATCATCGTGATCATCATCGTCATCGTCATTGCGATCATCATCGCCGTCGTCATCATCGCGATCATCATTATCGCCATCGTCGTGATCATCGTCGTCGTCATCGTGATCATCGTCATCGTCATTGCGATCATCATCGCCGTCGTCATCATCGCGATCATCATTATCGCCATCGTGATCATCGCTGTCGTCATTGCCATCGTCCAATCACCATCTACCCGCTGCTGGGTGCATCAGCTCCGACTGTGCGAGGCGAAAGGAGGGGGGGGGTGGGTACGATAGCCCTCGTGACGATGGTCCAGTGCGAGCCGACCTTGAGCGCGAAGTTGATTTATCATTAACAAAAAGAAAACGGCGGTAAAAAGTATTGGCTTTACCCTCTCTGTCAATAAAACAGGAGTTGTGTTCAGATGTTCAAGTTAATGTATTAGGTATAGCCCTGTGAGCCATTCGGCTCTTGAATCGGGTGCAACCGCAACAAACAAAAAACATGAACAAGAAAACATCTTAAAGTGACTATGTGACTAAGTGCAAACAGAAAATCCAAAAAAAGACAGCAAAATATTGCAGAAAAAGCACCGTACACCAACGTTGTGTGCAAAAATTGCAGTGAGATGCAAGTCAAACAACAACAACAACAACCATAAGACAACTTAGATTCAGTCTTACTCCGTACTACAACAAACAAACATGGCCAAACCACCAAATAGAAACCTTTCGCAATGAATCAAATCTGCATTAACCACACGCAGTGCTTATGGTAAACATACAAACAAAAACTTGTTCTAATAATCTATGCATTGTCTTTGAAACCGATTGGCCTACACCAGTGACAGCCTTCTTTATGGCCTAGTCTCACCAGTGTCTGGTGGAGGCCAATCAGTTTCAAAGACCATGCACACATTATAATCAGAGCAAGTTTGTTTTCATGTTCACCACCACATGCACCGTACGTGGTTAATGCAGTACCTGATTCCTTGCAAAGGGTATCAATTTGGCGTTTGAACATCTCAACACACAACCTGTTGTATTGCCAGACAAGGGTCAAACAACCTATTCTTTTAATACTGGAGGCCTCGGCCACGCGCGCACCTCTCGTTCCGCACACCGCCACCATCGCCAACTTAATCATTTCCGGGCACATCTTTTGTACGTTTTGGTGCCGAGCGTTTCATGGCGCCCCCAAGCGTCGCGTGCGCCGCGTGACTTTCCCTTTGTGTCCTCTGCTGCCCGCGGGCCCTTTGCAGGAACAAGTACGTGCCGCCCACGGCGGACGAAGGCTTCAGTGAAATTGTCCGCATCAACTTTGTGCCCAATTTCACCGACCCGGAGCTCGGCGCGCTCTACCGCCAGTTCTCCGAGGGTTAGGCCCAGTGAGAGCAAGCGGGGCTCTCGGCTGCCCGGACCACGGCGGCCGCTGCCCGGCGACGGCGAGGAGTGACGGGGGGGGGGGCGGTGGGGAGGGGGGGGGCGGCAGTGGTAATTTAGTAAGTGAACGCTGTCGATGGAAATTATGAGCTTGTCTTAAATTCCGGTGACAACCGTGGCAACGGGTGGACGAGAATCGTGGGCAATGACTACGACTAACCATCACCACCACCACCACCATCGTAACCAACACCATCATCACTACCACCATTGTCACCACCACTATCATTGTCACCGTCACCGCGATTATCACCACCACCGCTATCATCACCGTCACCACCACCATCATCATCACCATCATCACCACCATCATCACCACCATTACCAACATCACCACCATCACCACCAACACCATCATCATTACCACTATCGTCACCACTACCATCATCGTCACCATCACCACTGTCATCATCACCACCACCATCGACCGACCAGAGATTACAGCTTGACTGTGACGAGACAATTAACGAGTCTGAACGAAAGATAATTCCGTAGCCTAATCATTAAATAACTATAAGTTTTTCATTACATGTTTGACTGCTGTAGTCAACAAGGACTAAGAGAATAACTCCATGAGGTACACCGATTCAGACTCGACGGCTCGACTGTGCCATTGGGTTGTTACGATGACTGAAATATCCAATGCCGATGAGGCTTTGAACAGGTAAGTGCGTTGAGCGATCATGAAGTGAATCGGCAAGCCCCTTCGGCTTTCAGGCGCTCCGAATTCTTTCCGGCAGCGATCACGTAATGATTATTATGCAATCGTCACGCACGTCCACGTGCTGCCGTCGACGGCAATCCGCTGCTGGATGAAGGCCGTGCCGTGCCGTGCCGGTGACGTGAACTCACCAGGACTGTGTAGGCCTCAACGGAGGGGACGTTTGATAGCCTCGGAGGGGAGCGTGCTGGAAGAAGATGGTATGTACGCATGTGTGTTGGACTTTTTTCGCACCGTACGTCGTCAACCGCGCTAATCGGAGGTGCCGGGGGAAGGGCAGCAAACTAAACGCACAAAACAGTTCTAAAGATGCGAGTTTGTCAATCGAGATGATGGCTCCGGTGGCGTCTTGATATCGGAAGGAAGAGCGTTCCAGACGGAAGCACAAGCGCATCTGAAAGCGCCGCGCGACGCGGTGATCACCGTCTCTGTTCGATGGCCGAGCTAAAAGCCGGTGCTTCTGCAAGGATGAGCGGAGTTGGCGTGATGATGGTTCATGTTCCTTGTTAATCGGAGGTGCGAGAAATTGTGAAACGGACAAAAACAATTGTGTTTCGTGTCATAAAGCTCTCAGCCTTATCCAAACCACCAGCTGAAAAGAACTGAATGTTTGGTCATTTTGTCGGTAAGGTCACCGACTCGGCGAGTAGAGGTGGTGAGGCCAGTCCCAACGGGGGTGGGGGCGGTGATACGGAGACACAGCCGATGACCGTTTTCACCTCCCGTTAAGACTTCATGAGTAGAGGCACAGTCATCAATGACAAAAACAATCATTGGCTTTAACCCTTTCTGGAAATAAAGCAGAAGGTGTTAAGATGTTCAAACACCAAATAGATAACTCCTGCAAGGCATCATGTCTGCATTAACCGCACGTGCTTGTGGCAAGACACGCTCGATCACCAAACAGACACCTGGTCTAACACTGCTGGTGAGACTAGGCCATGAAGAAGGCCGTCTCTGGCGTAGGCCAATCGGTTTCAAAGACAACGATCAGATACCTTGCATTCGGTGTTTGGTGTGTGCACATCTTAACACCTGATACAGTACAGGGAGTCCTCTACTTACGAACGTTCAACGTACGAACTTTCAGAGTTATGTAGTTGCCCGTTCGGACCGAGAGTCGTGTAAGTTCAACCGCCGCGCAATAGATGGCGGTAGTGGCATCTACGTCTGCAGAACGTGAAGAACCAGCGGCATCTACAGGAGATCGTACAACTTTTAAAGGCATTCCCCGTGTTTGAGTGTACACGCCGTGTGACGTGTTTGGAATCGATGGGAGTAAAGTTGGGACTTACGAACAAATCGACTTACGAACAGAACCTCTGGAACCTTTCTCGTTCGTAAGGAGAGGAGGAGTCCCTGTGCTGGCAGAAAGGCCCCAGAGACACGGTCAATCGGTGTTCACTGCTGCCATGATTCCTCCGGTGGAGCCCGGTATATGGAGAGGCCTTTGCACTGTGGTGTGAGGCAGGGGACCCTGTTAGCCAAGGGGCTTCAGGTGACAACCGCCGTTTGTCCAGGACGAAGAGAACCCATAGCAGCAGTGAAGTCTCTTTGCATCCGGCCTGCATGAGTGCCACGGTGGCTAGGAGATGTAAACGACCTCGCCTGGTATACGGGAGGTCGTGGGTTCGGTCCCGACCGTGACGATGCCTGCTGTATAGTTGGAGTTTGTGTGTGTCTCTCTCTCCCCGTGGATTTTCCTCCAGATCCTCCGGTTTTCCCCTCCACGTTTTTTGAATCAACATCACGTGTGTTAGAGCATTTGGCTGCTGCTGTAAATTTCCACGTGGCGATCAGCCGCCGCTTCGTTGAGCTATGATTTGTGGGAGCCAGGTCACTTGTGAAAAAGAGCTAAATAGCTCAGTGGGCTTTACCCGCTAAAATAAAAATTGTTTAAAAGTTGTGTTTCTATTATGGGTTCTCTTTGTTGCAGATTCGAATTGAAATAGTCACAGGCAAGAGGAAAGTTTTTTTTCGTGAGCCCAGACCTCGCTAGGTATGTCACTTGCCAGTACCACCTGAGGTGGCTGCTTTTCAGCGGTTCCAATATCTGTACGTGGCCAAATAACGGTGAGTTATGCGGTTAACCGCGTGGAATTGGCGGGTTTCACCAGAATTGTCTCGGCGTGCGTCAATAAATGGGCACGACTGAAGTTGCCCCGTCTCGGTTGGTACCAACGTCTGCTCCGGCCCAGGGATTACTTCCTCGCTCCGGGACCTGGGCTTGCAAGTCCCTCTCGAGACAGATAATCGTGACTCGGCGAGGCCTTCACGGTTAACAGCTCGGTGACAAGTCCTGCGTGTCTGCTGTTTCTGCTCATTCACGCAACAAACGCACGCTTGAATAGAGGCGTGAGAAAACAGCAGCAGCAGCAGCAGTGATATATCCACTGCTGGATGAAGGCCTCTCGGCCGCCGTGGTCTCGCGGTGCAAAGCGGTTGAAGCTTTTCGAGTGAGTTCGGTTTTTAAATCCTTTATATTAAGTTCACTTGCGTGCTTGCTTGCTTGTGCGCTTACGACCGTGCAAATCTTTCGGTCGTTTTTTAACCCACTTCCCGTGATCCAATTGAGCTGACATTTTCCACACAGACTCGTTGTGTGTGACAATTAATGTTCGTGAAATTTTTTTTCCAAAATTTTACACTTTTTAGGACAAAAATATATTTAATTACCAATTGCTTAATGCTGCCATGCAATCATCTGACCCATGGGTGGCAGCCATCTCAAGCCAGAGGACGAGAGGACTCTAGCCGCCACGCATATAAAGGATTTATAGTGAAAAACTTTGTTTTTACGGGTTAATTTTTCTCGCTTCTCACCTGTGCGTCGTCATCTACGTTGAGCTCACAGCCTCAAGCGGCTATCAAGATGTGCACTGGTGGCATTCTTGAACGTGTTCCATCGTCAGCCACGGTCAGTCCACTGCTGGATGAAGGCCACCTTTTTAACGGTCCTTGCGACGTAGTGATCCACCCGAGGCCGGCTGATTCCATCGCTCCACCTCCTCGATGGACGTCCCTATGTATCTGGATTACAAAACATTAACAACGTCGTGGTTTATTCAATCGATAAGGCTTTTGTTCGGCTGACACATGTCCATGAAGTACAAACAACAAGAACCGGGACACAAAAACTAAATATGAATGACAATAAAAGCTGCACTCCGATCCTGTTATCGCTGCCCGCCGCTGTGATTGATTTGAAGTTGGCCGACTGTACCGGCCTGCGTGGCGCGTGGGACGCACCGATTCCACACCCGGCTGCCATGCTGCTTGCGTTGTGGCCGAAACGTCGTGAGAATTGTATTTTATTATGTTTTATGTTTGTATTATTTTATTGTTTCCCTTCCACGTGACTTTACCGAAAGAACCAAGAAGATGAATCCCTGCAGTCACGAAAGCTTTCAATCGAAATGCTTCTCATTCTCAAGTTCAGCTGTTGCGTGGGGACAGCGAACGGACAACGCGGTCGAGCGTGTGGACCAGGGGACGACTTTTACCGGACACCGGGTGGCGGACAGGAGAAGGTCGATACCCTTCTGTCCGTGGACAGAAGGCCGGCCCTTCTGTCTCCGCCGCCCTGTCTCCTGTCCGCCCTCCTCACGTCACCATCGTGATATAGTAGTGTAGTGTATAGTAGTGTAGTGTATAGTAGTGTAGTGTGTAGTAGTGTAGTGTGTAGTAGTGTAGTGTATAGTGACTTCGTAGGATGCACGTTGAGATGTATAAGGGGCACGGGGTGACCAACAGGGTCTGAGTTTGTGTGTAACAAGGTAGGGCACTGATAAGGGGTTGACAGCTCAGCGTACGATGTTGAACTTCTTTAGCACCGTACGAAGCCAAACGCGCCAATCGGAGGTGCGGTGGAATGGCAAAAAACTGAACACAAAAATCGGTTCTCAAAAAAATAAATTTTAAATTTATAACTTTCCCCCGCCCCCCCGTGTCCTTCCCCCATTCACTAATCCGTACTGACCAGCGTGGTGAAGTATGGTCAAGCAATCCCTATGACCCTGCAGGGCATGGGGAGGTCTCCATCCAGCAGTGGGTTTGACAAAAGGGGCTACAATAATGATTTATACTGCAGGAGGAATCCGATGAGCTCTAAAGCTCTTTTTCACAGATTTCCAGTCGGGCCACGGGATAATAACCGTACAAAATCAATATGATCTGGTTCAAGATGATGATCGTTACATGGACTGTATACACTGAACAACTGTAACACGTTGGCTGGCGTATGCCACACATTTCCCCTTAACACATGTGGCGCAGTAGAATCCATTGGCTTAAAAAAAAATGTTTAAACAAAATTACGCAGTAAAAATAATCCTTCCCATACCGGGAATTGAACCCGGGCCGCCTGGGTGAAAACCAGG
>CM025666.2:230545-242741 GCA_014621495.2 Entosphenus tridentatus
TCAGCCAATGAAATTCCCGTATCAAACATACCAACGGGGACGGGCGCTATGGGGCAGAGTAACACACATCAGCGAGTGGGTTGATAATGTCGTTTGATTAATGAACCGTGTCCTTTGTTTTCGATGGTGGCAGACAATCTCCAGATGTCAGCCTGGGACTGAATCTGGAGGAGGCAAAGCAACTGCTGGAGAATCTTCACAAACAATTGTCCATTAAGGTAATGATAAAAAGAAACCGAATGTTCTGCTTTGACTGGGACAGTGGGCGGGGCTACCCAAGCAGTGGGCGGGGCTACCCAAGCAGTGGGCGGGGCTACCCAAGCAGTGGGTGGTGCTACCCAAGCAGTGGGCGGGGCTACCCGAGCAGTGGGAGGGGCTACATGACCGGTCGGCTGGGCTGACGAAGAGACAGAGGGAGGGAGGGGGCTGTCATATTCGCAGTGTGTCCTGTTAAATTTGAATTCCTATGATTACTGTTGTTACATTTACATCATTAGACCTTCTTTGCCAGTATCAAAATATAATAATAGGGTTTTTCCCCTTTTTTCTGGCAACAAAACTGAAACCTTTCTACAAGGATTCATGTCTGCATTAACCACAATACTTAGAGTAAAAATGCAAACAAAAAACACACTATGATAATATCTGCATTGTCCTTGAAACTGATTGGTCCACGCCAGAGACGGCTTTCTTTTGAGACTCGACCCAATCGGTGCTCGACCAGAGGACGCTAAAAGGCATTCACAGCTCAAAGACAATGCCACTATCAGAGTAATGAGGGCTCGGGGTGAGCATCGACATCATCTACATCATGTAGATGCTCACCCCGATAGTGGCATCGTCTTTGAGCTGTACGCCTTTTGACGTCCTCTGGTCGAGCACCAATTGGGTCGAGGCTCAAAAGAAAGCCGTCTCTGGTGTGGACCAATCAATTTCAAGGATAATGCAGATATTATCATAGTGTGTTTTTTGTTTGCATTTTGACTGTAAAAAGGTTTCAGTTTTGTTGCCAGAAAAAAGGGGAAAAACCATATTATTGTTGTTACATTGTTTTTCTAGCTTTATTTTGGTGATTCGAAAACATATGATTAATCTAAATCGTCTTATGGTTTTTATTGTTGACTTGCACCACATTGGGATTTCTGCACACACCATTTTAATACGGTGTTTTTTTGGGAATATTTGCGGGTTTATTCCAGGATGATTCTGTTACGCGTCATCGCTTTAAGATGTTCTGTGTCCATATTTAGTTTGTTGCGGTTGCACCCGACTTAAGAGCCGCATGGCTCACAGGGCTCTACCTAATAAATGAAACTTGGTTGAGCTTCCCAGAAACGTGCTCGCTCTGCCTGTTGTATTACAGAGCGCCCACGAAGAACCGCTTTTGTCATGATGCTCCTCTGCTCCGTGTGGCGAAATTCTCCATTGGCGACACTGTTGCATTGGCTCACGGCCTCTTGGGAGCTGTGATTTCCAGTCACACAAATTTCAAGGATTTGGCGGCAGGGAGGGGCGCAGTTTGTGTCTCGCTGCTGCGTCGGTCGAATCTGTAAAAGTACGAGAGTCGGCATCGTGAACAGACATCAAATACAAACACGGTGGTTGTTTGCCGGCACTGGAGAGACAGAGCCTGCCAAAGCGTGGTGCTTGCCACCCCACTGCCTCGTATGCTGTGTTGGCCTTCGTAGGTGCTGCTCGCTTAACAGCACTTGCCCCTGCAGTCTGTTGAGGCTATACGGGGGAGTCTTTGTCTGTGCGTTGGACCAGGCGAGCAACCTGCTGTGCGACTTCGTCGTGCCGTCGCTGGAGAGGCTGCGTGCTGACGAGGACTCGCTCAGGGTTCTGGCTCTGCTCCTCCTCTTCCCGGGGACCGCCGACCCTCAGAAGTTCACGGCACCGGTCATCGCCACAGTCGCGCGGCTGCCCGACCATCTGCGGAAACTCTTTGGTACGTCGCGCGTTGCGCTCGCGCTGGCCCGGCGGTCCGGCAGTGGCCCGGCCGGCGGCCGCGGTTCGCCCGCTCGCTTGTGGAAGGTCGCAGTTCAATTCCGCCGCGGGGGGGGGGGGCCACGCCGCGTCTCCGTCCACTCGCGGCCTGAGTGCCGCGCAAGGCATCCTGGGATTAATTGGCTGCTCCTTCTCCTATAATCCAACCCGAGCGACTTGAGTGAGCGAGTGGGTTGGTGAGTGGGTGGGTGAGTGGGTGGGTGAGTGGGTAGGTGAGTGTGAGTGAGTGGGCGGAGTGAGTAGGGGAGCGGTGGTGTAGCGGTTAGCGCTACGCTGCGCTATGAACCTGGCGACCCGTGGTCGATTGCCGCTCCCGGCCAAAACCCAGTGACGATTATCTGAACCGGTCCCAGGCCTCCCCTAGGTCGACTCAGCCTCAATGAGTACCTGGTGCGATGTGTAAACATCGTCACTAGGGAGACAAAGGCGGCCGAGCGTGGTGTTGGCCACCCACCCCCTCGTGTGCCGTGCCGGCCTTCATAGGTGCTCGCTAACAGCACTTGCCCCTACAGTCTGTTAAGGCTACACGGGGGATCTTTGGAGTGAGTAGGTGGTGTAGTGGTTAGCGTGCCACGCTACAATCCCTGCGACCCGAGTTCGATTTCCGCTCATGACCAACACCATAGGTCGACTCAGCCTCAAATGAGTACCCAATGCGGTTTGTTTAATCATCGCCACTGGGGAGACAAAGGCAGTGCCGGCCTTCATAGGGGCTACTCACTGAGAGCACTTGCCCCAGCAGTCTGTTAAGGCTATACGGGGGATCTTTGTGTTTGTGAACGAGCAGATAGGTGGGTGAGTGTGTAAGTATATTGTGAGTGGTCGAGTGAGTGTGTGGGTGAGTCACCTCTCCCTTGCCACGTAACTGTGCTTGCTACCATTGTTTTGTCCGTGCGGCCCCTTGTCAAACCCCTCCTCCTGCCCCCGTGACCGTGCGATGTGCAGAGGAGTGGTTGGCCCATCTGCCCAAACCCGACTTCCTCCGCATATTGAAGGCTTCCACAAATCTCTTGCTGGACCTTTTGAAGAAGCTGGGCAGGGAGGGCGAGATGAAAATGCCACCGGGACTCAAAAGGTTCTTGCAGAGACTGCACGAGGTGAGGGAAGATGTGTTTTTCCCACAGACCGAATTATTTTTTTCTGTCTCCCCCCCAAAATCAAACGACGCGTGCTCACGTGCGCGGTTTTCGCGTATTGGCTCGCGACTACCCGGACGAGGAGTCGGGACGCGCGGCAGTGGCGTGGATCATGCCCAGAGAGCGCAAACGATTCGGAATGGGAATCAAGAATCTTGGACTTCGACTGGATGAATCTTATGAGCTTTGAAGCTTTTCTCACCTGGGCCGGCCCAGGACACGCTGGCAGGACGATGTCGATTGGCTGGCCCTGGGTCGCCTGGGAATTCCCCAGGAAGAGCTAGAGTCTGTCGCCAGGGTCAGGGAGGTCTGGACCACCACGACTCAACACGCTGCCGCCGCGACCCTCACTAGGGCAAGCGGACTGAGACACGAACGAACACACATGGCGATTATATACACCCACACACACACGGCGATTATATACACCCACACACACGTGGTGATTATATACACCCACACACACATGGCGGTTATATACACACCCACACACACGTGGCGATTATATACACCCACACACACACGGCGGTTATATATGCAGTGACGACAGGGACGGTCGAGCTTGAGGCAACACCCGTTTATTAACGCTTGCGTAGGTACAGCGTATAACTGAAGAGGCCTCTTCACCCGTTCATTAAGGGTAAGTACTCCCAGGCTAGCTGCCACTTATCCTCACACCCGTCCTCTCAAGGAGACGACCTGATCTTGGCCCTGGCGAGGCACAGATCCCAACGACCAGCCACACGAAGTCGGCCCTTAGAAGGACAGCGACCAGAGAAGTTCCAGGGACGAGCTAGCTGGCCTTCGATCTGCACTGGTTCTTCATCTTGACCCGTTCCAACGTCTGCCTCGAGCTCTCTGGCTCTCCGCCTTTTATACCAACTTGCCACCGAGGGGCGGGGCTGTGTGGGATCACAGCATCCCCTCACAGCCCCCCCCCCCCACAGCCCCCCCCACAGCCCCGCAGGGTGGTAACCGTTGCGGACGTGATTGTGGACACCCCTGTGTAACCGTCCGTTTTCCTCCCATAACACCCCTACATATACACACACACGGCGGTGAGACACACACGGCGGTTAGACACACACACACGGCGGTGAGACGCACACGGCGGTTAGACACACACACACGGCGGTGAGACACACACGGCGGTGAGACACACACACACACACACACGGCGGTGAGACACACTGTAGTTAGACACACACACACAGTAGTTAGACACACACACACACGGCGGTTAGACACACACACAGATGGCGGTTACCCCTGCAAGCACTGTCCAGGGTCACACAAACGCCGCCGCACCGCGCACAGAAAGCCACCCAAGATGGTAATCGAACCCGGGGGGGGGGGGCCTCTTGCTGCGAGGCCACCGCCGTGCTGCCGCCACCCCGCCACCCCGCCACCCCGCCACCCCGCCACCCTGCCACCCTGCCACCCCGCCACCCTGCGCCGTCTGCAGCGCTACAGGCCGCGTCACTCACAAACTGCCCCCCTTCCCCCCCCACCCCCGGTGCTCTCGGTGTGCGGTTTTCAGATCCACAAAAACTCTGCAGAAGCGGTGGAGGATTTGCACGACCCACGGCTGAGTGTGTTAATCTCCGAGATGGCTGCGACGCCGCTTGCCAATGGGACGCCAAAGTTCTTGAAGCATTTTCTCCAAAAGCAGATGGTAATGAAGGTCGCCCAGGGGTCAGTGCCGCAAGCGTAGCGAGTTGATGGTGTTCGCCCGGTCACCATTGCCTCTCGTAGAGACCCATAGACTCACACAGAGACCCATAGACTCACAGAGACCCATAGACTCACACAGAGACCCATAGACTCCCATAGAGACCCATAGACTCACATAGAGACCCATAGACTCACATAGAGCCCCATAGACTCCCATAGAGACCCATAGACTCACATAGAGACCCATAGACTCCCATAGAGACCCATAGACTCACATAGAGACCCATAGACTCAGAGACCGAGAGACTCACATAGACTGAGTTGTGATTAAACCCCGTTGATGGTCTCAGCCCAGTTGCCGGTGGCCGTACAAAACAGCCATCGAGTCAGGTTTGGGTCTGCGCTCAACTTGACTCAACTTAAATTCCCGAGAACTAAAATATCGGTCAGACTGTCACGGGACCAGCCTTTACTCTCGTGTGCAGATTGAGTGGGCAGGTGGCCTCCACCGCGTGTGCGGACCAGAGATCAATAAGAAGGATCCTCGGAGGTAGCTCTGTGAAGCCTGCTTCCGCGGGCCGCGCCACGTTGCCCCGCGAGAGATCGCAGTGGATTCTTCATCTCGTGATGCGCGAGGCCTCCGTGGCCCTGCCAGATTTATTTTAGTTTTTACTATTTTCTATTTTACCAGGCAAGGCCCACCACCGAGCTATCTAGCTCTTTTCCAGAAGCCACCTGTCTATCACAAGGTAGAGAATATGGTAAGAATGTCACTAAATATAAATAGGTAATAAATACATTAAGTATATAAGTCTTGATTTATCAAGATTGGGCAAGGCAGCAAAACCAAGAACAAGACAGTCCCAGACCACAGCAAGACACCACCACACAGCAGCAGTCCCACAATAGAACGGCACATTGACACTGAACTATCGATACACAGGTGAGAATCAATTGATTCCGCTCTGCGGCGTGTGTCACTGTTATCACACAAACCTCGGGTTTAATTCTGTCCGCTTGGTGTGTCTCTAGGCCCTCCTGAAAGTGTTCGTGATGTTTCCGTTTCTCTTGGACTCGCACGGAAGGATTACGTTGTTTGAGTTGCACGCCGTTTACCAGCTCCAGGTACCAGTCGTGCCGTCGGGCGACGTCGTTCGCGAGCTTCACCTGTGAGCCGCCCGTTGAGCGGATAACTCCCGAACACAGCGGCAACCTCCGTGTTGAACGACGTTCAAAATAACAACCCCCACTTAACAGAACACGACGACGATGACGACCTCCCCCCCCTAACAAAACGACGAAGTGCCTTCTCATTATCGTGACGTGGAAATTTATAGCAGCAGCCAAATACTCTGAACGCGTGACGTTGATTCTAAATGCGGAGAGAAAAACCCGAGAACCCGGAGAAAAATCCATACGACCACGGGGAGAGAGACGCGCAAACTCCACATATGTTACTCCAACTGTTGTTATTTTAGCAGGTAAGGCTGCACTGAGCTGTGTAGCTCTTTTTCAGAAGCGACCCTGGCCACAAACGATGGCCCAACCCAGTGGCTTATCATCATCATGTGGAAATGTATAGCAGCCAAATCTTACCTGTAAAAGTCATTTTTTGTCTGTGTCTGTCCGTCTGTGTGTCTGTCTGTCTGCGAACGAGCCTCGTGACGCTTTTAACTGACAAACGGTTTGGTTTACGTTTCAACAAAGTACACAAATACGACACAATAAGCCCCCAAATGTAAAGTAGTTAAATTAACACTTTGGTTCTTTCGGTAAAGTCACGTAGAAAGAAAATAATAATTATATAATGGCATACGACGTTTCGATTGCAACACAAGCAATCATCATTAGGTACAAATGAAATAGAAAACAAACCTAGTAAACTTAGAAATATAATGCAATACAACACAGAGAGTCGGCTTATCAACCAGGTAGGGAGTGCAATTACTACTATAGAGTCAGTAGATACTACTACAGTCGGTATATACTGCTGCAGAGTCAGTAGATACAACTATAGAGTCGGTAGTACTACTATAGAGTCAGCAGATACTACTATAGGCAGCAGATACTTCTATAGAGTTAGTAGCTACTACTATAGTCAATATATAGTATAGTCAGTATATACTACTGTAATCAGTAGTTACTACTGTACAGTCAGTAGATACAACTATAGAGTCAATAGATATTACTCACTGTAGTATGTAGGGTGTGTAGGCATATGTGCCTACGGGGGGGTAAATGTTTTTTTGAGGGGGGGGGGGGGGTCGACAATTTTTTGGAAACATTTTAGATCAACGATTTACCCCTCACTTTCTATTCCTTTTTGATTCAGGACTCTTATTTTGTTGATGGACAAATGGACAGACAAACGGAATGCCAGACTTTCACAATAGCTTAGTATTTGTGTAAGTACATGTTAGGTTTTTAGAGAAGACACGTTTTGAAGTATATTTTCCCCTGGGCAACGCCGGGTACTTCCCGCTAGTACTCGATTAAACGCGTGACGTCGATTCTAAATACGAAGAGAAAAACCGGAGGGACCTGTAGAAAAATCCACGCGACCACGGGGAGAGAGAGAATGACACCGCATACTCCAAATACACAGCAGCAGGCGTCAGGGCCGGGATCGAACCCACGCCCTCCTGCATGCCAGGGAGGCCACATGGGGGCCCGACTCTTGTTCCAGGCCCCAGAGTCCACACTCGGCCTGCACTACGAGCAGTCAGGCCTCTGGACAGGCCGCGCGCGTCTCTCCCCCGCCGTGCACGGCATCGGCGGCGATTGATTCCGACGTGGTTTGCCCCCCCCCCCCGCCTTCTGCAGCATTATTCATATTTACAAAACGTATACCTTCTCACGAATGGCCTACAACCTCAGAAACGACCCGCTCTGCGCCTGCAAATTCGACGCAGCAACCTCCTGGAAGACGCCGTGGCACTTCTCAGGCTCCCACTGGGGACCGCCGTGCATCTGCATCTGATGGTGAGCAATCAGCCGGCGTACCGAGTGTAAGTTCAAGGTGAAGGCTGCGATGTCGCAGCCTTCACCTTGAACATCGCGCTGTTCGTTTGCTCACTTGGGCATATTTGACCTCGATTTTGCGCGATTCTGCCGGTGTCGCGTTGCCACGGGGTGACCCCTGAACCACCGGGACACCTCTGCTGTGATTGTGTTTTTTGCGTTTCGTTATCCTTCCTGAAACGGTCGTAAAGCTCATCAATGTACGTGTGTACGTTGAACTTCTTTCACACCGTACGGAGCCAGCCGTGCTAATCGGAGGTGCGGGCGGGAGGGGGGGTAAGTACAACAACACTAAACACAACAACAACAAGCGGTTCTAAATCAATGAGTTTGGGGGCTGCAGATGGTGTTCATTGGGGAGGCGGTGGCTGGGCCTGGAGTGAACGCCGAGTTCTTCCTCCTCTTCATGGAGGCGTTGGTGGCGAAGAAGGAGATCGGCTTCCTGACGGACTGGGAGTCGAACCTGCTCTGGTTCTCGGAGGAGGACATGCAGGAGGTTCAACTTGGACAGGTGTGCGGCGATTCCACCTGCGTCCAAGATGCTGCCGTCTGGGTACCCGCGATGCTTGGGGGTGGCAGCAAGCGGGGCGAGAGCAAACAAAGATTCCCCCGTGTAGCCTGAACAGACGGTCGGGGTGAGTGCTGTTAGCCTTATTTGAGGCTGAGCCGACCTAGGTGAGGCCCAGGACCGGATCAAATAATTGCCACTGGTGTCGGTCGTGAGCGGCAATCGAACTCGGGTCGCTGGGTTCGTAGCGCAGCGTAGCGCTAATCGCAACGCCACCGCTCCCCACAACCACCACCACTGTCATCACCACCACTGTCATCACCATCTACCCATCAGAGACCAAATCGTGCCTGTGAGTGTTTAAGCAGCGCTATTGGAGACCGCAGTGCACTGGGGAAGACCAAACACGGTGATTGTGTGTGTACATAACAAGGCTCGCCAAGCTCCACCGATCGGCTGAGCTGATAATTCCTCCAGTACAAAACAAAAGATTCTAAACTCTAATCTAGATTTGAAGTTCAGCAAACATTTTCTTGCTGTGGTTTTCCCACCTGATGATGATTGCTTGTGTTGCAATCGAAACTTCGTGATTTAATTGATTGTATTTTATACCGACGTGACTTTACCGAAAGAACCAAAGAGTAACCAAAGAGTATTCTAAAGAGTAGTCGTTGCGCCCCAGACACTGGTTTCGAGCGCAGACATCTACTGGGCGATGGGCGTGGCGTGCGGCCTGGCTGTCTACAACCGCGTCCTCATGGACTTCCACTTCCCGCTGGCGCTCTACAAGAAGCTGCTGGGCATCTCTCCCGACCTCAGCGACCTGTGTGAGCTATCGCCCCGCCTGGGACGGTGAGCGCCGGCGTCTCCACCCTGCCACGCGGCAGCCACTCTCTCTCTCATCAGTCGCTGGCGCTTCATCAATTTTAGCAGCGAGTACTAAACATTATTTGGCGTGCCGTGCCGTGACGGCTCCGCAAAACGCGACCGAGTCCATCCGGTGCTCGCCGAGCTGGCTTTGGGCTTCAGGTTGCCGAAAGAACACGGCGCTACAAGGCCACGCACGCAAAGCGCTCGCCGCAATTGAACCGCAACACCTCGCTGATCCCGTCAAGGAGCGTAAAGCGTCATCACGCAAACTCCGCTGGTCATCATCGCAGCAGCAGCAGCAGCATCAGCAGCAGCATCATCGCAGCAGCAGCAGCAGCATCAGCAGCGGCCTTTGGCTCGGCCGTCGAACAAAGACGGTGGTCGCCGTGTCCCGCGGCGTTTTCAGATGCGCTTCTGCGGCCGTCTGGAACGCTCTTCTGATGTTAGGAAGCCACCGGAGCTGTGCACTTTTAAATCATCACCTCGTTTGACAAACTAATTTCTTTCGATCTGCTTTTCGTGCTTCGTTTGTTGGCCTTCCTCCGCACCTCCAATTAGCGCGGTGGGCTACGTACGGTGGTGCGAAAGAAATTCAACTTACGCCTGTACATCCGTTTGCCTTTTGTCGCATTGGTGACCCGGGCCGGACACGCTCGCACCAGAGACGTAACAGAGGACCCACGTGAAATATCCACGTGACCCCCGGGAGAGAGATAGAGACGCAAACTCCAAATATACAGCAGGCGTCAGGGTCGGGATCGAACCCACGACCTCCTGCGCACCAAGCGAGGTCATTAACATCTCCTCGCCACAGTGGCATCCCTAGTTGTTCTGATGTTCTAAACACCCTTTTTAAGTTGTGCGTGACCGGCAGCTCGTGGCGAACTGTGGTGATCGTCGCTTTTGTTTTACAGGAGCATGACGAAGATTCTGGAGGACACCAACGAACACTTGGAAGACACCTTGTGTCGCACTTTCACCGTAAGTGGTGCGGTCGTTACCGTCGTTTGCTGTCCGTCGTTGCGATCGCGACTCGTTTTGCCCAGGAAGGCGTCTCGGGCCATCGGGACCTCGCTCGTGCTTCGGCGCGTTCGGGGACGACGACCACGAGCGGACGGACATCGTGACGACGGCTGCGACGAGAGCGCTGCCACCGCCGCCGCTGTCATCATCACAAGCACCATCACTGCCGTCACTACCACCATCATCGTCACCACCTTCATCACCACCACCACCTTCATAGTCACCACCACCACTATCATTATCAGCACAACCATCATCATCACAAGCACCATCACTGCCGTCACTACCACCATCATCGTCACCACCTTCATCACCACCACCACCTTCATAGTCACCACCACCACCATCATTATCAGCACAACCATCATTGTCATCATCTCCACCTTCGTCACCACCAACATTGTCATCACCACCACCACCTTCATTGTCATCACCTGCACCTTCGTCGTCATCACCACCACCATCGACATCATCATCACCACCACCACCGTCACCACCACCACCACCGTCATCACCACCACCACCATCATCACCACCACCATCATCACCACCACCATCGTCATCACCACCACCACCATCTCCCCACCAGAGACTAAAGCGAGACTGTGACGAGGTTGACTGGGACCGTTTAGCAGCGTTATTGGAGACTGCAGTGCACTGGGGATGATAGGGAAATGAGACTCCGATCTCAAGAGAGAGAGACACCACGATAGGAGACTTTGACTTTTAAACAACTTTTATTGCCGCCAGCAGCAAAAGCACTGGAGACTATTTCGATATGAAACACACAAAGTCACCAGCAAACAAATGAAAATGAACGCTACAAATCCACGCGCTGTGGCGCTAAAAGCACCGCGCACAACACGAAAGAAAGTCACGTGGTGGTGGTGGTGGTCATCGCGCACGCCACGGTGACGAGCGAGCGCTTGAGAAGGTGAACACCACGAGGGTGCCGTCCACGCTGGTACAGAGAGGGGCTTTTCCGGCTCCCCAGCGTTCGAAGAAGACGCTCCGCACATCACCGACATGTGTGTGGTATGCGTGCTCCAGCCGGAGCCGCGCCTTGAGCAGGCCCCTGAACACTGGATAGGAGAGAGAGTTGTCACCCCCGGAGTCGCACAGATTCAACCTGAAGCCGAGCGTTGGCTGTGTGGAGGGAGGCGTGCTCTCTCGGACGCTCGCGACGAGACGCGCGTTCTTGCGCACGGACATACGGAGAACAAACTCGGCCCCGCGGCATTGTGGGAACGTGTAAGATGTTGCACCAGCGGAGGTAATTGTTGCTATTATTGTTTGTTGTGTTTTTGACAGTACCAGTATGAAGCCAACGGAAAGGTAATCACGAGAGAGTTGATTCCGGGAGGAAGCTGCACGATGGTGACCCAGCAGAACAAGTGAGTGCAGATCGCCAGCGGTGCGCTCGGTGCATGCTCAGCCAGAGACGCTTGTTTGCCCAGTCGAATGTGGAGTGGTAGTGTCGTGGGGAGCGCTGCGCTGTGAACCCGGCGACCCGACGCGGTGACCACCGTCTTTGGTCGACCGCCAGACAAAAGTCGCTCCTGCGAGGTTGACCGGAGTTCGCGTGACGGTTTATGCTTCTCGACGAGAACAGCAAGGTTATCGACTGTGGTTCATTTTGTGGCGAGCGCTTTGTGCGTGTGTGTGTGATGAGTGCGAGCCTTGTGGCGGAGAATGCCTTTAAAAATTGTATGATCTCCTGTAGATGTAGATGCCGCTGGTTCTTCACGTTCTGCAGATGTAGATGCCGCTGGTTCTTCACGTTCTGCAGATGTTGATGCCGCTGGTTCTTCACGTTCTGCAGATGTAGATGCCGCTGGTTCTTCATGTTCTGCAGATGTAGATGCCGCTGGTTCTTCATGTTCTGCAGATGTAGATGCCGCTGGTTCTTCACGTTCTGCAGATGTAGATGCCACTGGTTCTTTACGTTCTGCAGATG
>CM025666.2:249825-261843 GCA_014621495.2 Entosphenus tridentatus
TGGTGATTGGTGGGTGGTGATTGGTGGGTGGTGATTGGTGGGTGGTGGTATCGCTTCATCGGCTTCCTGCTCGTCTCGTCGCTGCTGCTGCTGCTGCATCAGATCCTCAGCTAATTCCACCCCACGGCCCGTGGCGGCTGCTCCGCAATGGTGAGGCCTTCCCTGCTTTCTCCTCCATGCTACGAGCAGTTTGTGGTCCACATCGAGTGGGCGAAGCGGTGAGTCGATGCGCGGGTGTGTAGGTATGTGGAAGTAATTGTGCGTGTAGGTATGCGTGTGTGTATGTATGTACTAAGTGTTATATTTTTTTATTGCTTATGCCTAAAAAGTATAGAAAATGGCTATTATTCCCCACAAACGTTGCTTTTACTGGTAGGAACCACCTGATTCCACCAGCCCACAGGGGATTATTTTGTCCGTCCGTCCGTCGCGCATCCAAAAATGGGAGGGCTGGGTGGAGAGGGAAGGGTGGGGAAGGGCTGGGCTGGGAGGGGCTGGGAGGGGCTGTCACCCCGTGGTGCCCATATAAAACTCAACTTTTAACCTACTCACGCCGGCTTGTGTCCACCCTCACAGTCGGCCATATTTGCGGAATATACCACGCCGCCGTTGACCCTAACCATTGACAGAGCAACCCAACGTTCCTACCAGCTCCCTCTGCAGGAATGTGTTAGAGTCATCCTGTTGGGTGACTTTAATGCCCGAGTGGGGTTATGATGCTGGCATCTGGGCTGGAGTGATTGGAAGGCATGGGCCAGAGATCAGCTCAATAACAACGGTAGGAGGCTGCTAGACTTGTGTGTAGTCCATGGGCTTAGAATTACCAACACGCTGTTCAGGCATCAGGGTATCCACACAACATTATGGATGCCCGCTGGGCTCATGCCCTTGACACCAGGACCTACATTGATGCTGATCTACCCACTGCCCATCAGCTTGTCATCTGTAAGATGCGCCTACCATTATTCCACTCCGGTGGTGAGTGTCCATCTAGGACCACATTCAAACCCACAGTGGCCTGGTCTCAGCTAGCTGACGATAGTTTCAAACAGGAATTTCAATATCGCTGGCAGCTGGGGTTACCATTGTGCCCCCCTCCTTCTTAGAAATAGGTGAGGTTCAAGACTGGCTCATGCAGCTGCAACGGCTGCATTGTGGAAGCGGTCCAGACCTCCGCAGAGACCCTGGCTGAAGGACGAGGTGTTCTTGCTGGTTTAGAGAAAACAACAGGCCCACTCCCATCATCTACATAATCCAACATCGGAGAATGAGGAGGCTTAACGCAGCCTTCGCTCGGAGATTCGGAGAGCCGTGCGGCGCTGCACGGATGAGTGGTGGGGGCGGGTTGCTGAGGAGATGGAATCTGCCTCAGCAAATCACTATTTAATTCCATCAAAAAAGTAACTTGTAGCACCTGACCTATCACCATCCATAAGGGAAAGAATGGTAATCCGATTTCTGACCCCCAGGAACAGGTCTGCAGGTTTGCAGAGCATTTTTGTGATGTCTTGGGGGAGGGGAATTCCCTCGGCCCAGAAAACATCATGGGACAAGGTGGGGACGACTCCTAGGGCTGCCATGCCTCAAATATTGGCAGAAGTAGCCACCCCTTCTGAATGGTTGGCTGAGGTGCCATCTGTGGAGGGAAGTGCGAGGGGCAATCCGAAGTCTGAGACGAGGAAAAGCGCCAGCTCGAGACGATCTCCCAAGCTAAATACTGAGGGAAGGTGACATCTGTGTGCAGACTGCCCTACATAACATCAGCACAACTGTCTGGACCACAGAACAGTTTCTGCAGGATTGGAAGCGGGGACCGCACAGATTGTAACAACGTAGGGGCATGTCTCTTCTCAGTGTGCTCGGAAAGGTCCTGGCATGCTGATGAGAGGCTTACAGAGCCCCAATGTGGTTTCAGACCAGCGCGGTCCTGCACGGATGCCATATTCTGTCCGTCTGCTACAGTAGGGGTGTAGGGAATTCCAACAAGGCCTACATCTCTGCTTTATTTATCTGGTCAAGGCCTATGATACCATCAACAGGCCAGGGCTATGGGCAGTTCTTCGTGCTTTTGGAGTCCAAGACTCTGCTCACAATCTTTAAAAGCCTCCATAATGGTGGGCAGGCCCAGGTAAAGCTACGTGGCCAGGAGTCGGAGCCATTCTCTGTTTACTTTGGAGGGTGCGAGAGGGATGTCCTCTGGCTGCCACATTATTTTACATCTTTGAAACACGTAGTTTGAGAAGATTTATTTGGCTGTACCGGAGGAATTTCCATCTGGTACAGATAGAGCGGGAGGCTGATCAATGCCCGGGTGCGGTCGAGGGATGACTCCCTATTGGTCAACCACGTTATGCATGCTGATGATCTGGTGATTGCTGCTCACGCAGATGTGTGTGAGGTGCTGCTGCTGGAGCTTGCCACTAAGGGATGGGGCCTTACCATCAGCCCCACCAAAACTAAGCACCTTGCCTGGGTATTTTGTACCATCGGACACTCCACCCCCACAACTCCAAATTGGTGATGGGCAGTTGTGGAGAGTTTCCCATACCTGGGCAATGTGCTTATGACCAGCTCCGGTTTGACAGGTCTCGCTCCGAATCAGTCAGGCGGCCAATGGCTTTTCAGGTAGGGGGGGCAACCCCTCCAGCAATGAAAAATTATAGTTGTTAATAAGGACTTGTCCCTTGCTTTTTATGCGATGCGTGTGCGGCGATGGCACAGCCATCGATCAAGGGTCGAATTCGAACCGTGTGTGATCGGCATCGCGCTCGCTGAAGGTGAATGCCTTCAGGGAAGTCGTGTACTGAATACGCAACTGCGCACAATTCTGCGAGTCACTTATAACTGCTTTGCCGTTACTTATTTTCAATTATGGTCTCGGACTATTGTCCTATCATCTCATAAGAGTCCCTGGCACGTAATAATATGCTACAGTGGCAGTGGGGGTCGCAAAATGCCGATTTATTACTAATAAACCACTGATCCGATCGAAATTAGGGATTTTGATCTAATCAATGGGGGGAGGGGGGGGGGTACTTTCCACCCCACCCCCACACTGGCTCCGCCAGTACAGGCGGAATTATATTTTAATCGGCTGCACAATGCTGTATGGAAGCTACTTAGTCTGTTGCTCCGCACGAAGCTTCGGGTCTTCTCGGCCAGTCATGCCCTCCCTTCTCTATGCTTGTGAAACGTGGACCCTTCTAATGAAACATCTGTGCTGGTTAGAAATATTCAGGCTGGCATGCCTACAATCCATCCTTGCTGGATTGTGAGCTCACAAATCCTTTAAAGATCTGGACACATTCCCATCAGTGAGCTCCTTCGGCAGGCAAGGCTGCGTTGGCTGGGTCGTGTAGCCCGCATGCCCAGCCAACACATGCCCAAGCAGCTTCTGTTTAGCTGCATCGAGGGTGCAGTGTGTTAAACACATTGGTGATGAGACCAAGGTATGGTACTGGCCACCAGCCCCAATTTGTGTCCCATGCTGGTCATCATAAGGTGGTTGCTAACAGCACTTGGCCACATGCCTATTAGTGGGATCTTTGTCTCTGTAGTTGTACAGTAGGTTGTTTAACGGCACTCTTCACAGCAGGCGTGGAGGCAGACTCAGGATGCGTCCCTAATTTGTGTTTCTCCCCCCTCCCCCACTCCCGTTGACTCCGGGACTCTTAAAGAAGCTTGCGAGGTCCTCCTCCACAGTCGCTTCGGTCGAAGTGGTCGTGGGACTACAACCAGACTCCCCCAAGGTACCAACAACAGCAACGACCCCCCCCCACCCCTCCGTGTAGCTGTAACAGACTAAGGGTGCTGTTAGCAAGCACAAATCAAAATCGGAATATTTATTTATACTGCAGGAGGAATCCGATGAGCAATGAAGCTCTTTTTCACAGATGTCCAGTAGGGGGCACAGGGTAAGAACGTTACAACAAAAAAACACGATAGTAGTACAAAGTCTCAAGGAAGGTCAACAAACCACCCAAACACAAACAACAACAACACTAAGCCATCCCCATTCTACCAGGCAAAGCCCACTGAGGTATTCACTTATTGTTCAGAAGTGACCTGGCCGCCACAAATGACAGCTGAACAAAGTGGTACCATCGTTAGGGCATTTATAGCAGCAAAATAATCTAAATAATATCAATACCCGTTCCCGATCGATGACTTTGCATTGCGCATAAGTATGCCGATAATGCAGCTTATAATTGAGAATTACATCTGTGTGTTAATTATATGTATTTAATATTGATGCATTAACTTAAGATTATATACATAGTACAAATCATTCCTGTATACCTTAATGAATGATTAATGGTAATAGCAATTATTTTATAGCGACAATTATTGTAATATTGTTGAGTCGATTACATTCAATGTGCGTGACTATTTGGCATGTGGCCGGATCTGCCAGTACCAAGTGCATGTCATCTACCTATTTTATCTTTCTCTTGGAAACTTATTCTGTACTCGTTAAGTAGTAAGGTGATTGCAACTTAGTATGGTCTCAGTTATGATAAATAATATTTTTATTCTATATAGCGTCATTCATGCTAATTGCATCCCATAAAGGTGTACATTCATTATGAGGACCAAATCCTATACACAGCTACTACCAAGCAAATGAAAACCCTCCTAAGCAAAATGATAATGAGTTAACAAATAAATGTCAAATCTTGACTTAAAGCTTTCGTGACTGTAGGAATTCATATTCTTTAGGTCTTTCGGTAAAGTCAGGTAGATAGGTTCAAATGAATGAAAATAAAAAACTACGACGTTTCGATCGCAACACAAGCGATCGTCATGAGGAAGACGATCTCGTCGTAGTTTTATTTTTATTAATTTCAACTCCTCTACGTGACTTTACCGAAAGACTCAAAGAATATGAAATGTCACCAAAACAAAAGGCACGTGAAAGTAGATAAATGGTAAACGATGGAAAAATCAAACAATTTGATGCCTTTATTACAGCGACTTGGGCGGGCAATAACAAACCCAGGTAACCATGGCAACTGCCTCTCCGCTCTGTTGCCAAGGGCGACGAGGTGCGTGCCATCCTGGTCCCGGCAGAAACGGTCACCTATATGGGGCCACGCCCCTCTTGTGGTGAGAGTTGGTAGTGGTGAGTGGGGTGAGTAGGTAGTGGTGAGTGGGGATTATCAAGGGATGAGTGGTGAGAGTAGGTAGTAGGTGTGTGGGTAGTGGTGATTGGGGATTATCAAGGGATGAGTGGGCACAGTTCGTAGTGGTGAGGCAGCTTCATGACTGACCAAAATACCTCTTTTCGCAACATCATAGATCTACTGATATCATAAATACTGATAACGCGCCTGTCTTGAAACGTGTCCTGTCCAAGTCCACTTCTCTTAAGGTCACGGCGATGTCACTGGGGGGTAGCACCATGTTCCCAGGTCCGTCATGCTCCTCTGTGCCATCTCTCCATTCGTGGTCACAGCGACCGTAGGAAGTTGACGGCGACTTGACGAGAGTTACTTGCATTGGATGACGATTAAGCGAAGTGCCCAGGCACACGCAGTGCTGATGCCTCCCCCCTCACTGTGCCCCAGGTCTTGCCCAGGGGCCCTGCGCTCAAGGATCCGAGTCCCCGTCACCCGAAGCACCACCTCCTCCACGACACCGGCCTCCTCCTGACGGCTGAGCAGCCCCCGCTTGAATCTGAGCAGCTGCTGCTGCTGCTGGTGCCTGGGCGGCCCCCGCCTCGCTTCTCCCCGCTGGCGCGCCCGGCCGCATTCTGGGAGGCCGTGGCTCTCGGCGACGACGGTAGCCGCCTCGACGACCCGAGCGTGGAAGACAGCCAGAGCTGCTGTTTGGCGTTTAGGGCAGCCCCTTGCCCCGTCCCACGCGAAGCGCGCCCAGGCTGCGCGGGAGTGAAGAAGACGCGGGTGCAGAGGGCTTGCTCCGCCGCAGAAGTCACAAACGGTTTTGATTCCTTACCCGTACCCGGCTGCACCAGGGTCGCAAATGGGTACCTGTACCCGTACCCAGCCGGGTATCCGTTCCCTACCCGAAATGAGTGACAAACGGTTACTCACCAGTGACTCACGGCCTACCCGTACCCAGCCGGCAGAGGTCGCAACCAGGAACCCGATACCCGTACCCTGCCCGGTACCCGGCCGGGTACCCGTTTGCGACCCTGGTGCGGCCGGATACGGGTAGGCCGTGAGTCACTGGTGAGTAACCATTTGTCACTCATTTCGGGTAGGGTACGGGTAGGGAACGGGTTCCCGTACCCGGCCGGGAACGGGTACGGGTACCCATTTGCGACCCTGGTACGGGTAGCCGGGTATCGGGTACCCGGTTGCAACCTCTGCTCTGCCGGCGTGGCCAAGGGAGCTTCCAAGTGGGAGGCCACTTGACTGTGGACTTCTCCAACTTCTGCTTAGGTACCTTCACTGCACAAGAAGAGGTGCTGCCACTAGGGGAAGATTTTCATCTGAGAATCTTCAGGTGAACATGTGAAGGGTTGACGGGTCTCTTGTCCTTGTGTTCTCTCACCCCCCCAGTGTCTGGACTGAGGGACACACGGAGAGAAGAGAGCCAGCGTCAAACCACCTCATGTTTGTAAATACTCTCAAACCTGAAAAATAAAATTATCGTTTTGTGAATTATGTTCTCTGTGGCTCCATGCTGTCAGAATTCTACTGTGGTACTACTTAAGTATATTACACAACTATAATAGTCCATATCATCTATGTGCTGTAATTATTCTATACACTTTAATATTACATTGAAGGATTATTTATTTTTCTGTAATTGTAGTGAAGGCAAGGCCTCTGATGGCTGCGGGAGACACCTAGACCCATTACGTGAATCAAAAATAATTGATGATTCGATTTAATGCACGAGGTAAATTAATAAAACTTTATACACGGTCCTTTCATTTTTGGGCACTTAGTTACATTTGAAGCTGTAAATGACAACCATCAACAAAAAGAGTGTAGGACCAAAATGTAATTATATTTATCGAACACGCCTTCACTCAAGGCATTTGACATAGCTTACAAAACAATATGCAATGATTTAGTTAGCAGTGACGTGCTACAAGGATTGAGTGACAGTGATAGAGTGTCCTTCCCCTAACCTTTCACGAGAAAGGTTAGGGGAGGGACAGGAAGGGGAGGTTTGGTCACTGCTCGTGGCAATTATACTTGTCGTACAGTGAGTGGCCCTCCCTGCCATCAGGGCCCCGTGCGCTGCGTGAAGAACGCCCGGACGCTGGCGGCAGCCCCTCGGCCGACCGCGACGGCGAGCTGCTCATCGGAGGCGGTGGACAGCGCCTGCAGGCTTGGGAAGCGCTCCAGGAGGGCCAGAGCCTTCACGCGCCCGATGCCCGGGATGTGCGTGACGCAGTCGAGAACGGTGGCGTCGCCAGAGCCCGGCACGCCCCGCGAGGGGGAGAAGGGGTTGGTCCCGGGACTCTTGCCTTCCTCGGCCACCTGAGGACCAAACGGCGAGCATACCCACGGCCGTAGGGAGAACGTCAGCTTTTCTTTAACACAGCCGCACTTGATATTTATTCGATAGTCCCGGACGTAAGGAGAGCGGTAGGGCTCCTTGACATCAAGGCCCCGTGTGCCAGGGTTAAGAATGTCCTTGCCTATGAATGTTTGTGTTGCAAAAATGAGGCGCCGACACAACTCCATTTCTCACCACGGTGACACAATCAACTTGACCTTGAGTTATGTTGCTGCAACCGCCCCCCCCCCCCCCGACCCGTAACCTAAGTCTCAGGATGCTCAGCCGGCCTAGCGTAAATATGAATGTCGTGAAACCCGCCACCACCCAACACAGGCAATTAGCAAGGTTTGCCACGTTAGCAAGGTGTGTTACGTAAACAAAACATGCCAATTCGTTACGAGTACAGCACACCGGTGTGTTGGAGGGTAAACCCACAACATTTACAATTTGAGTACGACGTTTCGCCAGTAATTACTACCAGTATCATCAGACGACAGCCAGATGTGTGGAGAAATCCTCCTGCTTCGTTCTTAAATAGAGGGATAAATGTGATGTCGTCACTTGTGAGCCAATCAGGTGCGAAGGCCAGAGGGTTATGGTTCAATGTAACCCAAAAAAAACTATGGATAATATTGGTTGCGAAAGACAACTATGAGTTAAAAGTGAGAATCAACTCGACCTTAAGATAAGTTCCCCCACCGCCCCCCCCACCGTGACTAGAGTCTCTGGACGCGCGGCCGGCCCAGCGCGATGCGCACGGCTCCTGCTCACCAGGTGGGCAACGACGAGCGCTGCTTCGGCCTGGCCGCTCACCGGGACGATGGCCATGCCCAGGTCGAGCACCACGAAGGCCTGCACGTCGGCAAAGTACTGCTCGCTCAGCGGCGTCAGCTCCACCAGCACCAGGGAGTTAGCGGCGCTCTTCTGTCTCGCGTGAAAGACAAAGATCCCCCCCCACCCTTGTAGCCTTAAGCAGACTGCTGGGGCAAGCTGCTGTTAGTAGCGAGCAGCAGCACCCATGAAGGCTGGTACTGTGGCATACGAGGGGTGGGTGGACAGACAGCACCACGCCCGGCTGCCTTTTCCTCCCTCGCGACGATGTTGACACATTGCACCAGGTACCTTGCGGTGGTGTCGTGTTTTTGTACTGTTGTTACATTCAGACCCCGTGCCCCTACTGGACATCTGTGACAAAAGAGCTTTATAGTTCATCACATTCCCCCTGCAGTCTAAATAAATAAATATTATGATTCTCAAGGCACGAAGGTTTATGCTGTCGGCCAAATGCCGGCACGACCTCACCTTTCGGAAGCGCACGAGCCTGCGCTTGTAGTCCGAGCCGGTGACCTGGTCGCTCTCTGTGATGAACAGGAGGCAGGTGCGGTCCGAAAGCTGGAAGTCTGTGAGGCCCATCGCCTCCTCGAACACAAGTCGCACCTTTCCTGCACGCAGACACAAAGCACAACCCAGGTGTTTGTACGCAAACGCCAAACGGTCAGGATGTGAATGTTAAGATGCCGTCAAGCCTGGAGCACAGGGCCCTCGGGTATAACGAGGTGATGGTCTCGGCCCAGTTCACCAACAGTGGCTGCGCAAATAAAGCGACATGAAATTTGGTTCTGCACAGAGGGTGATATCCAGCCAAGAGTGAACGACATAAATTTGACTGTCATCCGACGATCATCACTCTCAGTGGCGGAGTGGGTGGGAAAGCGTTGCCCTCCATACTTTGTAGAAACTGGCGACTTGAAGAAGTGATCTCAGAGGTAGCTCTTTGATATCCGCTTCCACGGGCTGTCCTCTCACACAAAGGTTTGAACTGCTCTGTAAGTTTAAAATAGATTATTCGTCTAATGATGCGACATAAACAGCACAATCGGGATATAATTGGGGAAAACGGTTTAAAAATAATGTACTATTTATTTTAATTGATGGGTCGGCATCTTATCCCTTTCCGAGACGTCTGCAAGTTGCAGGGTGGATATCCCGTTCACCGCTTAATCTCGGAAGGTGTAAGCGGTTAACGTTAATTCTATTTAGAAACACGTAGCGCCCTTTTTAAAGACACTGCTTATTGCAGAAAACCGTAGCGACACGACCGTGCTCTGTGATAGCTGGATCCAAACTGTGCCACACACCCTCCCGCATGGCCTTGTGGATGCCTCGTACCAATAAAGTTTTCATTTTTTCTTCCGATTCCGTTCCGATGACGTACACATATATAATCGGAATGGAATTAAAAGATGTACGTGTACACATATGTCATCGGAAATGGTTAATATCGCAGCCCTCATCATGAGCACGTACCGGATAGCGCCTGTGCCACCTGCGTTCCCCTCCACTTCTCGCTGATGAGCACGTGCCCGGGGGGCGCGCTCGTGCCGGGCCGGGCAGGGGTGCCCCCCCTCATATGGGACTCATTCATGCCGACACCGACGCTGCCCGCCTGTCACTCGCCCGCCCGCCCGCCCGGGGTCCGATCAGCGTCCCCGCTCACTCGCCGGGAAACACGAACTGTGCGCGGCTACCCCACTGGGCACCAGCGCTCCGGGCACCAACACTGAAACGCAGAGAAACGGTGAAGAGTGGACGTGTATGCAAGTATGCTGAACTTCTTTCGCGCCGTACGTTAGCCAAGCGTGCTAATAGGGGGTATGATCGTGCTAATCGGAGGTGAGGCGTGGCTTAGTGTGGGCGGTGGTGGGGTTATTGGCAGGGTTCAGGTCAGTGTGAAGGTCGGTACTTGGGGTTGGTTGGCTGAGTTTGCTTCCCATTGTAACTCAACGGCGTTGTCAGAGGCCTTCTTCATCCAGCATTAGCTGATGATGAAAAACACAAATTACAATGAAAGTCACATTTTTTTTGGAAAGCCTCACCGAGTCTACCGGCTACATGTCAGGAGAGTCCTGCTCGGTGTTTGCAGTGGAAGATGTAGGGTAGGGCTGAACGATTTGGGGAAAATATCTAATTGCGATTTTTCTGACATATTGCAATTTGATTTGCGATTCATTTTTAAGTCAAGCTTCAGTTCAATATTTAAAACATGTAATGGAGCATTCCCACATGATACCATCAAAATATGAACTGCTCCTTCTATTCTAAGGATGAGAACTTAAAATATATGAATACAATTTTTTAATTGAAATAGAACAAACATAGAACAATTAAGTTAAATAAAGTTATAATAATACAAGATAAGACAATTCCAATAAGAAAGTAATAGGACTTTCTAAATTGCAAAAAATCGCGGCCTTTGCAATTTGCTAATCGCATTGTTTCAAATTGCGATTTCGATATGAAATCAATTAATCGTTCAGCCCGAGTGTAGGAGCGGTAATAATTGGTATGTGTAGTGTATTCCCCTTTGAGCAATTTGTGGTGCAATCTTTTCTAATTAAAAAAATTATTTGGATTGTGATGCTTGCACACCTGTGAAGATCAAATCTGGAGAGAACAATCTATCGTCATACCAGAATCATAATGCAGGCCAGACAACCGTACATTTCAAAGCCACACTCAGAGACCTGTACAAAAAGCACTCGGCCTTTGTGCACAACGCAAAAAGCATCAGCAGTTTGTAAAGGAGGTCGCACACAAAGCCGCTGCCACAAATGAACCACTATACCTCGCTGATCTCATCAAAGAGCATAAACCACCATCACGCGAACTCCGTTCATCCTCGTGCGCTTTCACATGCGCTTCTGCGACCTGGAACGCTCTTCCAATGTTAGGAAGTCACTGGAGCTATGCACCTTTAAATCTGGATTGAAAACTCAATTCTTTCGAATAGTTGTTTGTGTTTAGTTAGTTGCCCCGCACTACCAATTAGCACGGTTGGCTAGGTATGATGCTAAATTTAAACAAAACCGTGCTGATTCATTCTGACAACGAAAACTGCCCACAGCAGTCCATCACTGTCAGTCACTTTTGCTCAATTGATATTGACCGTGACCTAAGAAAACACGAGGGGCAACGGTGCAGTTCTTTGGGAACTGCTGATGATGGTTCCTGCAAAATAATGCAGTTAGGCCGCCTACCCACGCCCCATCGTGTCGCATTTTCTGTGGTTACCACAATGGCTTACAACAGAAACAAATTTATACACAGTATATAAATATTCTTGGTTCTTTCGGTAAAGTCACGTAGAAGGGTAATAATAAAATAATAAAAATAAACAATTCAATTCTCACGTTTCGACTGCAACACAAGCAATCATCATCAGGTGTGAAATCCACAGCATTTTCTTGTTTTATATTTGTATTATTTCTCTTCTACGTGACTTTACCGAAAGAACCAAGAATATGAATCCCTGCAGTCACGAGCTATATAAGAGTGTTATTAAGCTATTCTCACGATACAGTCTTAAGCAGCAGGCAAAGGAACGCAGTCGTCTTCCCATTAACCAGTACCTCAAGAACGTCCCTCGCCATCGCTGAGAGCCACGCCAAGCCATGGAGGGGGCCCACGCGCAAAGCCATGGAGAGGGCCCACACGCCAAGCCATGGAGAGGGCCCACGCGCCAAGCCATGGAGGGCCCAC
>CM025666.2:270912-283594 GCA_014621495.2 Entosphenus tridentatus
TATTTCTATTGTTATATTTCTATTGTTATATTTCTATTGTTATATTTTTATTGTTATATCCCCATTGTGCCATCGCTCATTTTGTTAGCAAAAAACGTAAACCGTCATCACGCAGACTCCGGTGGTCATCCTCACAGCAGCAGCAGCAGCAGCTTTTCGCTCAGCCGTCGCCTCATCGCGCGGCGCTTTCCTCTGCGCTTCTGCGGCCGTCTGGAATGCGCTCTTCAGGTAAGGTCATGCGGTCATGGGCCGGGTGGCGGCGCGTGAAGTGAGACCCATGTGTGTGTGTGTGTACGTGCGTGGGTGTACGTGCGTGTGTGTACGTGTGTGTACGTGTGTGTACGTGCGTGTGTATGTACGTACGTGCGTGTGTACGTGCGTGTGTACGTGCGTGTGTATGTATGTACGTGCGTGTGTACGTGCGTGTGTACGTGCGTGTGTATGTATGTACGTGCGTGTGTGCGTGTGTACGTGCGTGTGTACGTGCGTGTGTACATGCGTGTGTACGTGCGTGTGTACGTGCGTGTGTACGTGCGTGTGTACGTGTATGTATGTACGTGCGTGTACGTGCGTGTGTACGTGCGTGTGTGTACGTGCGTGTGCGTACGTGCGTGTGTGTACGTACGTGTGTGTATGTACGTGTGTGTGTGCGCGTGCGCCAGGACTCTCTACCCGAGAGGAAGCGCTGCGCCCCGTCCAGGCACTCGGGGGAGAGTTCGTTGTCGCCGAAGGAGCCCAGCAGCTCGCTCACGATGATGTCGGCCTTCTCGGGCGCCAGCCACTCGCGCATGTCGCACGACACCACGGTCACGCGGTCGCCCCACTCCTCCGCCTTCCAGTTCTCCAGCCTGGGTGACGTGACGTATGCACGGACGCGCGCGCGGTGAACTTCTTTTACGTAGCCAACCGCGCTAATCGGAGGTGCGGGGGTAAGGGCAACAAACTAAACACGGATAAACGAATGCACGCTTTGGTTGGCCGAGGCTGCTCAGTGGCTGAGGGGCACCTCCAGACTCCCCGCGGTGGGAGTGTGGGGCGGGGGGTTTATAAAATGCATCGATTTTTGGGGTCTCAATGGGGGGGTGGGGATTATACGGCACCCCCCCCCCCGACCCACACCCCCGCGCCGGAGACCCCCCTGGGTATCGGTTAGGGAGCAAGGCAGCGTCTCTCTGTGCAGAAGACCCCCCCCCCCGCCCCCCCCACGACCCCCCCACGACCCCCCCCTCCCACGTACGTGACGACAGCGTTGGGGTTCTTCTCCACGGCGTAGACGCGGATCTTCCTGCCCGCGGCCTTCGCCGCGCGCAGCGAGGAATTGACCAGGGGACCTCGTCCCGCGCCCAGCACCATCAGCACCCTGGGCACACGCAAAGACAAAGGTCAACCAAGGCAGCCTTCAACGGACGGTCCGCGGCTAAGTGCCGCCTACGAAGGCCGCCACGGCGCGCGAAGGGGAGGGGGTGGGGGGTGGCAAACGCCACGAGCCCAGCAGCCTCCGTCTCTCCGGTGCTGACGTTCGTTTACAAAAGATGCTCACTTAATGGCCGAGTCAACGTAGGGAGGGAAGAGGCCCAGGACCGGTCCAGATATTCGCTAGCCACGTTGGCCGTGAACAGGAATCGAACTCGGGTCGCCGGGTTCGTAGTGGTGGGAGTGGGGGGGGGGATTGCGGATGGTTACCAGGTCACCTTAGTTTATAATAACGACGCGAGGAGCTTCGTTGTCGTCGAGTGTGGACGGCACTTACAAATCGATTCAACTTTGCTCACCGCTCCACGGGCATTTAAATTCACCCAGCGGCATCGCCCCCCGCCCCTCGGAGTCTGAGACAACGGACAATCGCGCGAGGGACGGAGAACAAAAAAAAGAACAATGGTACGCTTTTCAAATGCCCTGCACTCGGGAGCGTTTAACGTAATGAGAAGGCCAGGCCATGTATCACATTATAGGGCCCACAATTGATCAAAGCAGGCACCGCTGAGTGGTATAATTCAAGCGGATTAACCCTCTCCCGTTCCGAGACATCTGCAAGGGGCAGGGTGGGTGCGGCGCGTCTCCTGTTCAACGCCGAATCTCGGACCGCGTACGAGCGGCACGACTTTAATTTCATTTAGCGAAGCGCAGCTGCAGCGGCGCCGTTCTTGAAGGCGTCGTTACTCACCGCACGGAACCGTGGCGACACGACCGCCGCCGCTCTACGAACGGCTGGCGGCAAACCGCGCCGCGTGCCCTTCGTCTCCACTACTCTGGACGGGGGGGGGGGTGATCCTCCAAGGTCACAACCACGCCGGCTGCAGGAGTGCGAGTGAAGCGGGGCTCCGTTTAAGAACCAGGATTTAATAGAAGCTGACGAGATGGAGGGGGGGGGCCTTTTGTCTGTTGCTCAACGGCTACTCTCGACGTAACAATTTCGTCAATTTAAAATCCGGTCGTCGGAAATTTTTTTTCGCAAATTGCGTTTCTCATCAGGACCCCCCGCCTCACACCACCTCTCATCTCCACGCTGTCTCTCCACCGGCCTCTCTACGAACCGAGGTCCATCACCCGAAACGTCGCCCGTTATACCATCGTACTTTTCACGGCCACTCGCTCGCACACGAAGCGTCGTTCATGACAAAAGCTGTCGAGTTTTTGGTTGGCTGTCAACTGCAGGCTTGGGCGCAACTGCAAGCACCAGAAGCATTCACAAATAATTTGCTTCACTAAAAGGTTTCTTTCCGAGTTATCTTTCAGAGCAATCGTCAAACGGAACTGACTAGGGGTGGGGGGAGGCACACACAGGCTCCGGCGCACCGCCGGTAGCAACGCTCTTAACCGTAACCAAGGTTCTTGTTGGGTTCGATGGCGTAAATACAAATGTGTCGGTAAACCCGCCACCACCACCCGGCGCAGCCAATTGGCAAGGTTTGTCACGTATGCAAAACGAGCCAATTCGTTACTAGTCCAGCACTAGCCGGTTGTGTGTAGAAGAGTAAACCCAGCACAACATTTACAATTCGAGTACCGTGATGTTCCACTGGTAATTACAACCAGCATCATCAGGCGACAGCCACAGAGTAGCGCAGAAAATCCTCCTCCTCTTTCCCGGGGGGATAAATGTGACGTGGTCACTTGTCAGCCAATCAGGCGCGAGGACCAGAGGGGTGTGGGGGGGGGTTCACGTATTCACATAAGTGGCAATGGATATCCACAATTATTGGTTCACGTATTCACAGTTCATCAACGCCAAGCGAGGCGGTGTCGCACGCTCAACGAAACTAAAGCGGCACTCACAGCACTCGCGAGTCCTTCTCCTCTTCCGGTATCTTGTCCAAGAGCGCCATGTACACAGCCTGCGGAACCAGCCGTGGACGTTAACACGAGCCCGCACGGGAGGGGGCGGGGGGGGGGCCCATAGAGACACAACGGAGATGACGCATGGGAGACCAATAGCGACCCGCAGAGATGGATAGAGATACGAAGAGATATGTAGAGACACGCAGAGATACAGTGAGACCCAAAGAGGAGCAGACGCATTGAGACCCATAGATATCCAATGAGATGCATAGAGGTACATAGATACACACAGAGATACAGATCACTATGTTTCTTGTTACGTTATTACACTGCAGGATGGATTGTGGAGACCTTCAACCAGCAGCGGATTCATCATTGTGACAATGTGTGTGTGGAACTCACCCGCTGATATTGGGAATACTTGATCGGATCCTTCTCAAACACTTCGTACGTCTGAGACTCCAGGTTGTCCATGAGCGGCTGCGGGGGACACAAGCGGCGTTATTAACACAGCCACGCCAGGGCGCTGCCGTGGCGAGATGCCGACTACCTCGCCTGGTGTGCAGGAGGTCGTGGGTTCGATCCCGACCCTGACGCCTGCTGCTGCTGTATATTTGGAGTTTGTGTGTCTCTCTCCGTGGTCACGTGGATTTTTCTCCGGGTCCTCCGGTTTTCCCCTCCACATTTAGAATTACGTCACGTGTTTAGAGTGTGTGGCTGCTGTAACTTTCCACGTGATGATAAGCTATTTATGGCCAGGTCGTTTCTGAAAACGAGCTACATAGCTCAGTGGGCCTTACCTGGTAATATAAACATAACATATATACAGAGTGCTTCAAATTTTTTTTAACACTTATATGGGACTATCGGTATTCTTGCAAATTCTCAGAAGTGTTAACATTTTGTTGAAGCACCCTGTTTTTTTAGTGATTTGCTAACCTTCCCTATACTTTGCACTCCTATCATGTTTGTCGTAACTTACTGACCCCCCCCGCCACCCCGTGCCCCCTACCGGACATCTGTGGGGGGGAAAGAGCTTTGCAGCTCATGGGATTCCTCCTCCTCCTCCTCCTCCACCTCCTGCAGTCTAAATAAAATATTCCCCACGAGGGTGCAAAGTGCTCCAAGCGACGCCTGCGGCCTGCACGACCGAACCCAGGGGGGGCAGCCCCGCGTCTGTCTCGAGACGGGCACCTGGAGGGGGCACTGCAGGTAGTCCTCGTAACCCTTGGAGAAGACGTCGTAGTTTGACGGCGGAGGGCGGTGCTGGGACAGGTGCTGCAGGTACTGGATGTACGTGCGCAGCTCCTTGTCCGAGTGGCAGCTCATGCCTGTGATGATGAACTGAACGTCCAGCTGAGGGGGGGGGGGGGCGGAGGGGGAAGGCGCCGCGCGCGTTGAGATCACGGCACGCAGCCAAATACAAACAGTCGCGATGGAAACTACTGAAACAACAAACTCATTTATCTTACCCAGGTAAGGTGCACGCAGCTCTTTTTTCAGAAGTGACCTGGCTATCACAAACGGTAGCTCAACGCAAGTTGGCTTATCATCGTCGTCGTTACGTGGCCATTTATAGCGGCGTGATCGCTGTTTCTAAAAGTGGAACACGGAGAAAAATCCACGCGACCACGGCGAGGGAGAGACGCCAACTCCACATATACAGCAGCAGCAGGCATCAGCGTCGGGATCGAACCCACGACCTCCTGTACACCAGGCGAGGGAGTTAACATCTCCTAGCCACCGTGACACCGCCCGATCGCCGTCACGGCCATCAGCACCGGACGGGTGGTGACGCGGCCTCGTGCCCAGCGAGGGAACAAGACGTCTGTGAAAGAGCTTCACAGCTCATCGGATTTCCTCCAGGATAAAATAAATACTTATTGTGGACATTTGGTATTTGTCACCGATAATACAGGTTTTTTGGGTTAGATCTCGTAAATATAAAAATGTGTCGTTAAAACCCACCACCAACCGACACAGCCAACTAGTAAGGGTTGTCACGTAAACAACGTGGCCAATTCGTCACTAGTACAGCACACCGGTGTGTTGGAGAGCAAAGCCACAACATTTACAACCCGAGTACGACGTTCCGCCAGAAATTACAACCAGCGTCATCAGGCGACAGCCAGATTTGTGGAGAGATCCTCCCGTTTCGTTAAGGAAGCCCAATGTTTTTGTACCTCCTGTCGATCGCGCGCACTCCTGTCGATTGTGTTCGCATCACGTATACAGCACAAGGAGTTTGTAAATCTGCACGACGATTAAAAAAATGCGTAGCTCCGAGCGCGCTCCTAATATCGTAAAGGAAGAACGTTCCAGACGGCCGCCAGAAGCGCGTCTCTCCGAAAGCGCCGCGCGATGCGGCGGTGAACCACCGTTTTTTTTCGACGGCCGAGTCAGAACCGTCACCGCCAGCGGCGCCGGCACGACAGGAAGTTCGCGCGGCGGCTCCCGCGGCCGCACCTTAAAGAGGCGGAAGACGAGCAGCTGGTGCGCCTGCGCCAGCACCGGGAATCCCTTCTTGTTGGTGAGGAATGAGCTGGTGTGCAGCACCACCGCCTTGATCGGCTCGCCCAGCCACTTCTGGATCACCTCCTCGCTCGGCAGGTCGACCGACAGCTCCAGGGCTGTGCAAGGAGACGGGGAGCGGCGACGACATTGAAGCCGCGCGCGCAAAAAAACAAACATCCCGCCGGTTAAGGCGTGCGCCGAATTCGAGCGAGGCCGACCCTGCTGGCGAGGCACTGAATGATAATTGTTTTTTTACCCTTCTATCTGGCAACAAAGCTGACACCTTTTTTACAAGGAGTCATTTTTGCATAGACCACAATACCTGCAGTCATAATGCAAACAAAAATCATAACTCTGATAATATATGCACTGTCCTTGAGTTGATTGGTCCACACCCGAGACAGCTTTCCTTAGAGCCTAGTCTCATCACATGGGTTGGACCAGATGACGCCAAAAGGCGCACAACTAAAAAAAAGGTGTCAGTTTTGTTGCCAGAGAGAAGGGTAAAAATCCAATTATCATATTTTTTACTGGCAAATGAGGTTCCAATGGTGAGGCACTGAATGTCGAAACCGGTCAGGAGATAGTTTTGCTGTTTTTTTTTTCTTGCGCCGAATGCAATTCCGCTGGCCGTACGTGCTTCTCGGGCGGGCCGTGGCGCCGCTGGATTGCGCAAGAAATAGATTGAACGCGGAGCAGTCGGCTTGCGCGGCCAAACGTATGATTCACGTTCCATAATGTTTTAGTTTGGGTCAGATCACGCAAGTAAAATGTGTGTCGTACACCCTCCTCCGCCCGACACTGCCAATTAATCCTCTCCCGTCCCGTGACGTCTGAAAGTTGCAAGGTGTGGTGTCTCCCGTTCACCGCTGAATCGCGGAAAGCGTGAAAGCGGCTCGGCACTAAATTTTACTTCAGAGGCGGAGCAGCAGCAGCAGCAGCAGCGCCGTTGTTTTTGAAGACATTTGAATCGTAGCGACATAGCTGCCGCCGCTCTAGGATTTCTGGCGCTAAACTCTGCCACGCGCCCTGCCGCATGGCCTTGTGGGAGCCTCGATACCGACAAAGTAAGTTTATTTTTTCTTCCGGTTTAGTTTTGACGATGGACACGTACGTCACTGGAATGGAATCGGAAGGAACGGGAAAGCGTTAATAAAGTTGTCATGTGATGAGCAAAGGTGCCAATTTATTACTGCTTCAGCAGCACCACTGGTCTTGCCATTTCAATGTTGAGAGATTTCTGTCGAACACACCGGTGTGGTGGTGGTGGCTATAAAACGAAACTGTTTTTATTTTACCAGGTAAGACCTACTGAGCTATGCAGCTCTTTTTCAGAATCGACCTGGCTACCACAAATCGGAGCTCAATGAAGTGGTTAATCACGTGGAATGTACCGTGGCCTCATGCTTTAAATGCACGTTTCTAAATTTGTAGGGAAAAAACGGACGACCCGGAGAAAATTCCACGTGACCACGGGCAGAGAGAGAGAGACACGCAAACTCCCAAGTGTCGGGATTGAACCCACGACCTCCTGCATACCAGGAGAGTTGGTTAACATCTCGCCACAGTGGCGCTCTCTCTCTCTCTTGGCTTCCTTCATTTTACTCTTATTCTCAAGTGAACGCCGCCAGAGAGATTTCCCGCTCACATGACTTTGACAAGTTGCTAAGCTAACGCTGATCGGGTCCAAACTTTACCGGCTTCGCACGCAGACAGCTGTTGTCCACGCACAGAACACTGCACCGCGTCTGCGAGCGCAACGACGCATCGGTGCTCAATCGCAGTTGATTATTAGCGGGTGTTTTGGCCTACTCTTCCACACTGGCCAGGCCTCTTGGAAAGTACGTACCGTCCGTAGCCAGCCGCGGTAATCGGAGGTGCGGGAATAGTTTAGTCAGTTCGGCGAGACTACTAAACTCTGTCCTGCTAATGAACTAACTGGTGTTACCCACGAGTACAGGCGGGCGGATAGCAGTGGAGCGAACCTGACATAAGCTCGCCGAATGATTCGACTGCCGGATACCGACCGCGGTGACCTCTGAACCGCAAGTCCAGCGCGCTAACCGTCAAGCCGCGGTGAGTTTTCTTATTTCCTTAAATCAACGTGTCCTGCCGTAGCCAACAGAGGGCACGACGCTTCGCGTGCGGCCGCTCACCCAGAGAGATGCGCTTGTTGTAGTCGCAGAGAGACCGGAAGCTGTTCCACCTGCGGGTTGGGGGCGGGGTGGTAAACGAATAAGACACCATGAAGCTCAGCCGGGAAGGCCTCATCCCGCAAAAGTGGGCGTGGTGGCCAGGAGATGTCGACTCCCTCGCCTGGTGTGCAGGAGCTCGTGGGTTCTATCCCGACCCTGATGCCTGCTGCTGTATAATTGGAGTTTGCGTGTCTCTCATCATCATCATCACGGTGGCCAGGAGATGTTAACTACCTCGACTGGTGTGCAGGAGCTCGTGGGTCCCATCACGACCCTGATGCCTGCTGCTGTATAATTGGAGTTTGCGTGTCTCTCTCTCATCATCATCACGGTGGCTAGGAGATGTTAACTCCCTCGCCTGGTGTGCAGGAGCTCGTAGGTTCTATCCCGACCATGACACCTGCTGTATCTTTAGAGTTTGCGTGTCTCTCTCATCATCATCATCACGGTGGCTAGATGTTAACTCCCTCGCCTGGAATGCAGGTCGTGGGATTAATTCCGACCCTGACGCCTGCTGTATAATTTGGAGTTTGCGTGTCTCTCTCCCCTTGGCCAAGTAGATTTTTCTCCGGGTCCTCTGGTTTTTCCCTCCACATTTAGAATTAACGTGACATGTTTAGTGTATTTGGCTGCTATAAAATTTCACATGATGATGATGATAATAAGCCACTATCATTTCTAATGGGCAGGTCTCCTGAAAAAAAGCCGTATAGCTCAGTGGGCCTTACCTGGTAAAATGAAATAAAATGTAATAGTTTAAATAGTTTCGATCGCGACCGTTTGTTTGAATTTGGCTGCGTGCCGTCATCACAACGCGCAGCGCGCCCTAAAAAGTTGAGTGAAGAACACCCCCCACACCGCCTCCAGCCCTCCCCCCGACCCCACCCCGGCCTCCTCCTCCCCCCCCCTCGTCCTGCACTCCTTCGCCAACCCGCGCACAGACGGGGCCACTGCGAGCGTTACCAGGCCCAGGTGTCCTGGGGTTCGGTGGGGCCGTTGAGCTCTCCGGGTTTGCCGCCGTCGTTGTTGTCGTCATCGTCCACCACTTCGTCAACCTCGTCAGCCGCGGAGACCAGGGGGACGCGCATCCAGAACTGGGAGGAGAGGAGAGGAGGGAGGGAAGGGAGGGAAAGGAGGGGAGGGAGCCTCGTTTAGCAGGGTGGACGTGTCGTCACTGCAGTGATATACGTTTGTTGAACTTCTTCCGCGCCCTACGTAGTCAACCGCGCTAAAACGGAGACGGCGGAGGAAGAGCAACAAACTAAACACAAAAAGCAGTTCTCAACAATGCAGTCCGCAGGTGACGCTCGTGCCTCACGGCGGGAAGGGGCTGGGTTCGACTCACCGACCCGGACACCTTTTCGACCGCTGCGCGCGCGGGTGATCCCGAATTAAGTGAATTGGCGGCACAGCTAAATGTTAACATTTGGCAAAACGTGGAGGCCTGGCGCCGGCACACGACGGCCTGCCCTGGCGTCCACGGCATCTTTAAACGTCCGCGGCCACCGGGCGAGGCGGACGGCGGCTCGGCGTCGTTTCGGCGGCCACGGCCTTGCGGTGATAACCGGGGCGGCAGCTGTTCCCCGTGGGTGCACGGCGCCCCGCCTTCGGCACGTGGCCTGACCAACGGGCGGCGTGCCGTGCTGCCGGTAGGGGCTGCGGTGATTTCTGCCGTCGCCGCGTGTAGTCCCATCCGAGTAATTTTTTATTTACGTGGGAAATTTAGTTCGAGAAGCCTGCGCCCATGCGTGTGTGGGCACAGCGCTTAGCGCGCGGCCACAGACAACCGGTGACGATTACCTGAACCGGTCCCGGGTCTCCCCTAGGTCGACTCGGCCTCAAATGAGTTACCTGGTGCCGTGTGTAAAAAAACATCTAAAATCGCCACCAGGGAGACAAAGGCGGCCGGGCGCGGTGCTGGCCACCCACTCCCACGTGTGCCAGTGCTCTTGTAGCGTCTCACCGCTTGGCTGTGGTGACCCTTCTGGATGTGGTTGATGAGGATGTGCGCCAGGTTGCTGTTGTCGGCCTGAGTCAGCGGGATGACCACCGCTGGAAGACTCAAGTAGGCCGTGAAGTTCAGCTCCTGGATCAAGGCCTGCGGAAGAGGGGTGCCACGGTGACGAGGAGATGTTGACTACCTCGCCTGGTGTGCACGAGGTCGCGGGTTCGATCCCGACCCTTACGCCTGCTGCTGTATATTTGGAGTTTGCGTCTCTCTCTCTCTTATCATCATCACGGTGGCTAGGAGATGTTAACTACCTCACCTGGTATACAGGAGGTCGTGGGGTTGATCTCGGTGGGGACAGCCCGGAGACATTCACGGTTAACTTAACGACACTCGCTCAAAACTAGCACTGACAAACGACGACATTAAATGCTCGACATCTACAGGATAAAAAAAAATCCAAAACACACCAACGCAGAGAAGCAGATTTACAAAAAAGAACCAGCGCACCACTGGGGACCTGGCTTTGAATCCAGGCAGCCGTCTGTGTGGTTACACCGCGTCCTCAAGCGTCGGACATTGGCGGTCTCAGCCCGATCATCAATGACAGCACCACAAACAAAACAAAAACCCATCAACGTTAAACTGGGCTCCGAAACCACATTTTGCCGAATTCGACCCGTGAGGATGAACCTTTCCGTTTGACCTTCGCGCCAAGGAAGACCCTCACTCTCTCTCTCTCTCTCACACGGCAGTGCGCGGGGCGGGGCGATGAAAGTGCTGCCTCCCTGTGCTCTCTGCGCGGGACGAGAGCCCCCCTTGAAGCAGGGAATCCCCGAGGGGTAGCCCTGCGGTATCCACTTCCGCGGGCCATTCTGGAACACGCAGGGTCGCACCGCTCTGCGAGCGACGGTCCGAGCGGATTCTTTGTCTCGTGACGACGCGATGCCAATTAGCGGTCGGGATAACATTCGGAGGGTGGGGATGTGGGGGGTGGGGGGTGGTGTGCGTCAAAAAAAATATTTAACAATTTTTTTTGAACACACACACACACACACCAGCGCCATTATCCTGCCTTGGCCGACAGCCGGCCGGGAGGAGATTAACTCGCTGAGAATTTCCCCGACGATAGCTTCCGGGCACGCGAACACGGCAGCTTTCGCGATAACGACGATTAACGGCACGCGCTTGTGAGCAGCTGTCAGCCAATTTGAAAGGGGTTTGGGCTGAGAAGGGCAAAGAGGAGAGCGTGGCGATGTCATCCGAGGCTCACGCCGTGTCCCGTCCTTCCCGATGCACAGAAGAGCTTGGCTGGGGGGGCAGGGCGAGGGGGGCGAGGCAGCGAGGGGGGGGGGTGTGTAACGGACGAGTCGATTTGTACCGATTCACATCGATCACTGATCCGTGGGATCAGTGATTCTGGCACCAATCTCTCACATCGTCATCGTCGTCATCGTCAAGCCATTCTCCCTGTTAAGAGTCTTCCTCGCTTTCCGATTCCTGACACCAACACCACCACCACCACACTTTAATTGTCCATCCCACATCGATTCTCAGTGGTTACGAATTTACTCGGCTACGCTGCTGCTGCTGCCACTGCTGCCGCCGGTGCCGCCGGTGTGCCGCGTCGGCAGCAGAACTCCTCGGCGTGTCTCTCAACGTCAACAACAACAACTGTGCGCAGCCTTAACATTTTCAAATGCATCTACTGTCGCGTAGAGCCAAGGGGAAACCTATACCGCTGATTTAAAAGGTAAAGGTGCAGCCCTGAAATTACTGGCTCAAGCCACTGCTGGCGGAAGGGCCTCTACTATAGACGAAGCTCCAGAGAGCCCCCTCCAGGCGAGGTGCTTGGCCTACTTTTCCACGCTCGGCACCGCGTCTCTGGAAGAGAACGACGACGACGACTTACAGCCTCCGAATTCTTCCGGACGTACTCCACTTCGGAATCCGGCTGTAGCCACGGTGACAGCTTCCCTACCACCAGGCTGCCCCAGTCTGCAACACAAAGGCAGCGGCGGGCACAGAGCGGGCGCGTCATAAACACGCACGAAGGAAAACGCGACGGGCAAAGGAGACCGACGCTCGCAAAGGACGGTAACCGTGACGACGAGCAGGGGGGACCGACGCTCGCAAAGGACGGTAACCGTGACGACGAGAGGGCCATGCTGCTGATGCTGCCGCTGCTGCGTGCGACTCCCAATTGAGTCAATTTTGCAGTTATTTTTTTTTCAGCGTTAAGATGTTTTGCCCAATACCAGGTCCTGGGAAACAAATCCAGTACCGTGCTTGCCGCGAGGTGCAAGTTAAAGCGCCGTGCGCATCACATCAATGCGGCTCGCATAGCAGTAGGAACAAGGGGGGGGGGGGGGCACCACTCTTAATATGGTGGTGAGATGTTAACTGCCTCGCCTGGTATGCAGGAGGTCGTGAGTTCAATCCCGACCCTGACGCCTGCTGCTGTATATTTTGAGTTTGCAGTGTCTCTCTCCCCGTTGTTGCGTGGATTTGTCTCCGGGTCGTCCGGTTTTTCCCTCCACATTTAAAATCGACGACACGCGTTTAGAGTATTTGGCTACTACTATGAATTTCCACGTGATGATGATGAGCCACTTCGTTGAGCTATCGTTTGTGATGGCCAGTGGGCCTTGCCCGGTAATATTGTTGAAAACTAAGCAAGCAGTGGGGGCACTCTGATTTATGGTGGTGGGGGGTGTAGACACCACAGTCACGGTGGTGGTGGTGG
>CM025666.2:284596-305846 GCA_014621495.2 Entosphenus tridentatus
TTGTATTACTTCCCTTCTACGTGACTTTACCGAAAGAACCAAGAAGAGGAACCTCAATGTTTAGAGTATTTGGCTGCTCTAAATTTTCCACGTGATAAGCCAATTTGTAGAGCTAAATTTGTGACCAGGTCACGTCTGAAAAAGAGCTATGTAGCTCAGTGGGCCTTACCTGCTAAAATAAAAAGTTTAGTCAAATTTAGTTAGGGTCATTATCGTACCATTATGTAACCAGACGAGGAAATATGTGCAGTGTATGAGAGTAAAAAAAACACTCACATACATTGCAACAGAGAGCATGCACTGCTGGGCTGTGTTATACTACTGTACTGCATGAAATATTATGCAGGCAGCTCTACTTTACACTTAACTCGGTATATTACACCATAATACACTGTCAAGCAACACAGATATATCATACATCACCATTCTTCAATTCAAACAAACATCATCACATTCCACTACTAAAAACCCTGGTCGATGATAATATGTCAGACTCGATTCAACCGTCACTGCCACTATATTTAACAATGATATTCATATGCATAGTGAAACCATGAATCTGCTTGGTGCAGCAATCTCAAATGAGCTGGTTATGGAACAGCTTTGTTACTCATCTGGCTAAAGAGGCATCATCAAAAATCTTGGTTTACTTTGCAAAAGCTTATTTAAAGCACACATTCGGCCAAAGTTGGGAGAACTGTTGTATATTTGAGGTGGAGTATCCAAGTTCCTACTTCACTGCACCTGAGAATTCAACACAAAACAGTCAGGGTGATTCATGATCCAGAACTCACGGATTCACTTCAGTCACTCACCCACTGGTGGTCAGTCGTCTACTTATCACCTGTCCGTGTGTGTGTGGGGAGCGCTAATGTAATGGTTAGCGCGTTGGGCTACAAACCCAGAAACCCGAGTTCAATTTACACCGATGGCCAACACCAGTGACGATTATCTGGATTGGTCCTGGGCCTGCCCTAGGTCGACTCAGCCTCAAATGAGTGCCTGATGCGGTGTGTAAACATCGCCACTAGGGAGACAAAGGCGACGGGGCATGGTGCTGGCCACTCACCCCCTTGTGTGTCGTGCTGGCCTTCGTAGGTGCTCGTTAGCAGCACTTTTAAGGCTATACGGGGGATATTTGTCTTCGTGTATATCCGTGTCTGTCTCTGCCTTTGTCTCTGTGTCCTGTGTCTCTGTCTCTCACTGCCTCTGTATGTGCACTGCCCCAGGCGTGTGGGGGTTGGAGATCCCAGAGCGTTCGCTCCCCCAGCTCTTCCCAGGACACTTCCACCTCCCACTGCCCCAGCAGCAGCAGGTGAACACGCAGCAGCAGCAACCACAACAGCAGCAGCAACAGCAGCAGCAGCTATCGGCAGAGCAGCCGGTGGCTGTGATCTCTCCACACACGGTGTCTGGTCAGCGTGCCGTCACTGGGAAGGTCACCACGCTGCAGCTGCAGTGGACTACACTGCCGCACATACAGCAGCAGCAGCAACAGCAGCAGCCGCCAGCACAGCAGCAGCAGACAGCACAACCAACACAGCAGGTACAGGTGGCCCACACTTGGTGGAGCTGAGTGGAGATCTGTTAATGTGTTCATGTTTGGCCCATCATTGAGCTCCACAGTTGTGTTGGTTGGGTCACAAAGCCCCACATTCCCAGCTATCATGTGCCGAAACATCATTGGTTTTACTTAACACAAATGAATCATGAGCTTCGTGCAGAATGAATAGCAAATTAAATAAGCAGAAAAATACACAACCTTCACATATTAGTCCCGGAAGCCACGTAAAAATCCATGAAACCCCATGGCCTTTTGGGACTGCGTAATTTCATCTGCATTGGTTCAATATAAGAAAACTACCGGATTCAACATTCATTATCTTAGGCTGCTCGAACCAGGGCGAGTGAATTGCCAGATGTTTGCTGGCTAGATGGGCTAAATGTGTTCTTATGAGTTAAATCAGTGATGCCCACCCACTGGCACCCATATGCACACTGTGAGGGGGAGTGTATGTGAAAAATCACGTGATGGCAGTGGTCATAGGGGGTATTGTCACGTGGAGTTAATGAGCAGTACTACTCTGCACTGAAGCTAAACACGTATTTGTTGTGGGAAATTCAGTGTGTAAATGACCAATTCTGACGCAATATACTTCTCTGTTGTCTGGAATTCAGCAAACCCATGCTCTTGGTTATCCAGGTCATTCAAGGTAGTAAATATTTCCTGAAGCTAGCTTTTTACATACCTTCCCTCTCTACTGCATGCTGATGGTGACTGGGGAATATGCTGTAGAGTAGTGGGAATTTATATTGTTATTGAGATGTAACTTTTAAATTATAAGATTTTTGTTCATTGTTATTAAAATTTTTATAAATTTTTCAGGTATTATACATAGGTGCTCGCTAACAGCACTTGCCCCAACAGTCTGGTAAGGCAACAGGGGGGATATTTGTCTTTGTACTCATGACCACTACGTGCGTGCAGGTGGTGCCTTCCCAGCATGGGGTGGCGGCGTCTATCATCGTGGCGGGGGCGCCAGGAGCGACCGGGGTTCCTGTGGTGGGCGAGGCCGGCGCTCTGAGTGTCTGCTGTCAGTTACAGCAGCAGCCCCACCAGGAGGGACAGCAGGTACATGCAAAATTAATATTCTTTTGATTGGCGGTGACACGGCCCTATGGTAGTGTTTGCGGCGTTTGTCTCAGAAGTTTGCGATTCGAATTTGGCAGCGTTGCAGAAATAGAAGTAACATAAGAAATGTATTTTGTTACTGCTATTCTCCACAACGAGACTAATAATGTTTTGTTAAATAGCCTCAGCTGCCTCTCATTAGCTACCACTTCGTAGCAGTTGAACACGGCTCCGTTTTAATGTAAGGAATCGTAAATGCCACTTGCAGCGGTTGCCTTTCCCAGGCGCAGGTGGTGCCTCAGATCGAATGTGGGAATCTCACCCCACAACAGCCTCAGCAGCCGCAGCAACAGCAGCAGCAACTGAGAGCTGACCAGACGTTCAAGTGTGAGGGCTGCTGGAAGGAGTTGGTCTTCTCATCGTACTTGTTACAGCAGCACCACCATCACCACAATCACCACCAGCAGCCGCAGCAGCAGCAACAGCCACAGAAGCAGCCACAGCATGAGGACGCGCAGCAGCAGCAGAGTACCGGCTCTGAAAGTAAAAGCTCGCGCCGCGCCCACGGAAGCAAACGCAAGAGGGTGACCACCACCAAGGAGGAGGAGGGGGGTGGCCGCGATGATGATGGCTGCGTTGTCACCAATGGCACCATCATCGTCACTGGGCTCAGCATGAACCCCGGCTCCGTCAACGGTACCATCGTGGGCACGACGGGCAGCGCCACGATGGGAGAAGACGTCCTGGAGAGCGTCGTGCGCGAGACCATCGACTGCGCCGGGCTGGCGGCGTCGCAGGCCATGGAGGGCATCTCGGACGGCGGCGTCGGCGAGGACGCGACGGTGGCCGTCGGCGCCGGCGACGACCCCCTGCAGCTGCCGCTGGCGTGCGAGCGCTGCGGGAAGCGCTTCGCTCAGGCCCCGCGGCTCGCGCGGCACCGGCGCACGCACGACGCGCCGAGGCCCCACGGCTGCCCGCAGTGTGGCGCGCGCTTCAAGCAGCGGCAGCACCTGGCGGCCCACGCGCGGCTGCACACGGGCGAGCGCCCGTACGCGTGCGGGGACTGCGGGAGGCGGTTTGCGCGCGGCGCCAACGCGGCGCGGCACCGGCGCGTGCACACGGGCGAGCGGCCGTACGCGTGCACGGCCTGCGGCCGCCGCTTCCGGCAGAAGCCCCACCTGGCGGCGCACACGCGGCTGCACACGGGGGAGCGGCCGTACGCGTGCGCCGCCTGCGGCCGCCGCTTTGCCAAACCCTACAGCCTCACGCGGCACCTGCGCTCGGCTGCGCATGCGCGTAGGACGCAGCAGCAACAGCAGCAGCAACAGCAGGAGCAACAGCAGCAACAGCAGCAACAGCAGCAACAAACGCCAGCGCAATAACCTGCCCCAGAGTGGACTGAGGACAGTTTGCGAGTGTTAATGTTTATGTGTATATGTATAACAGCAGTGTGCTCATGACCAACTCCGGTTTGGCAGCAGAGGTCTCACTTCCAATCATTCGAGCAGCATTATCTTTTCATCGGCTGCATAAGTACCACTCTGTGAAAGCTGCCTGGCCGCTTGCTCAATATGGAGCTTCGGGTCTTCTCGGCCACAATTATGCCGTTCTTTCTCTATGCTTTCGAAATGTTAGTCCCCTTTAAAGGAACACCTGCGCTGGCTTGAACCATCCAGGCTTGCCTGCCTACAATCCATCCTGGTTTTAACCAGGATGGATTGTATGAGGAGCTCATTCATCATTGAAAGATTTGGACATGGTCCCATAACTGATATTTTTGATAAGTGAGGCTGCGTTAGCTGGGTATTGTAGCTCACATGCCCAGCCACTGCATGCCTAAGTAGCTTCTGTTTGGTTGGATAAAGGAAGCTAAACGGGCACAGCACGAACTAGATAAGAGATGGGCTGTGTGGTATGGGAGGATTTGGGGCTGATTATAATACTTGCTGATGACTGGTACCAGCAGAGGCAGAGTCAAGATTGGCCTCTGGGTATTTGGAGGTCGTCGCTCTCCCAACAACAATATGGTGGAAGAGTAACGCTCAATAATGAGCGGAGCGCAGGGCAGCTAAAATACAGCAAGTTGGCACACTTGGCAGCACAAGTGGACATTTGTGTCATCTCAGTGAGTTAACCCATAACACCAGGGTCTGTCCTGTGACCTGTCGGTGAGCCTTCCACACTTCACGTGGCCTCAATGTGCATCTAGCCTGGCACAAGCACTGTGATCACATCACCGCCACATGGTGGCAAATGGTGGCTGTTGTGTGTGTGTGTAAAAAAAAAAAACGCCCCACATAGCTTTTACCAGATTGTTGGGACAAACGCTATATCGGGGGTACCTATGAAGACCAGCACAACGCACGAGGGAGTGGTGTGTCAGTGTTGAATATCTGAAACCAGGTCTAGACCTCCCCTAGATTGACCCTGTCTTAAATGAGTACCTGGTGCTGTGTGTAATTCTTAACACCGAGGAGACAAAGGCGAGTGGTCATAATAGTGACCACACCAACCCCTCGTGTGTGCTGCTCTGGCCTTAATAAGTGGTCACTGAAAGTATGTACCCTAACAGTATTAAAGGCTACATGGGTTATCTCATTGTTTATATCTATGAACGATTGTCTTAAAGCCTCAACACACTACGCTGCAACTGCCTCTGCAAGATAATTTACTGGACGCTTGTTATGTTTTCTGCTTTTGTGGCTACGTGTTTGCCTATTTCAAGTACTTTTTTTAAACTCTGCAATTACTTAATTTAAGACATTGGTCAAAATATTTATAGGGACGAGTTGCTTAGCACAACTCAACGTCAAGTTTGATGAGTTTCCAGTTCATTTGTTTAACCAGGTGAGAACTCAAGAGACCAGAAATGATCTTGGTCACCAAAGTGACAAGCCATAACATACAAAAATAGCTACAACAATGAAGCAGATATAAATTGGAGCAAAAACATCCCCATTATAGAATACATTGAAAACAGTGCAGACACATGAAATACATTTTTAGGAACAAATGTTGGTTTGTACAAATTTTTAAAACCTTTCAATCAAATTGAGTTTGAGCAACATCAACAGATTTTGGGTCATTATTGGACGATTATGTAAACATAAGGATTTTATTAAATGTAACAAATGTAAGAAAGTAGAGAAACTGCTTGAGTCATGTTTATCCATAGGACTGCCACTGTTGACTCCCTACCAAGCGGTACCTATTTTGCCAACCCCAGAGGGATGATGGCCCAAGACAACTCCTCAACCAGCTTTTGGTCACACACTCAACCTGGTTTGTGCTTGTGGCGTCTTGGTTACCAACGATTGGAGAATCCTGTGGGAGTTAATAGTATCGCACTATGCTGGATTAGATCCTGTTTATCGAAAGCAATTTCTTAGCCTTGGTGGCTCTAAGCCCGTATCCCTCATGTCTGTCCTGGGTCCACTTCTTTTCTGTATCGACACAACTTCATTAGGTACCACCATTAATTAGGTCTAAATTTCCACTCATGATGACACTCAAATTTACATACACTGCAAAGTGAGTCTAAGTGATGCCTTCTCTGTTCCCTCGTAATCACTTTAACTCATCGGAGCTTGAATGCAGCACAATTTCCTCCAGTTGAATGGGGAGAATCCGAATATTTATTTATATTGGAAGATTACGATGAGCTATGAAGCTTTTTTTTTTTTACAGATGTCTAGTATGGGCGGATACGATAGAATATTGCCCGGTTACATCCCATCCTCTCAGCCACTGATGCGGATAAATTAGTTCATGCTTTTATTTTCTCAAGCATCAACTACTGTAATGCCTTACTATCTTAATAGTACCTTCAGTAAGGTACTTTGTTGAATCCAGTCCATTCAGAATGCAACTGCTAGGGTCTTGACCCAAGCTCCTCATTCAGAACATACCACCCTTGTTCTTGCATCTCTTTGCTGGTTGCCAGTTAAATTCCACGTTGATTTCAAGCTCCTCCTCACATTCAAGGCCCTGAATGATCTCTTACCTCCGTAAAATCGGAAGTTGCTGCGCCCATCCCCCCATAGATTCCAACAAGAACTCTTGAGGTCGGTGGACTCAGATCTCTTCCGCAACCCCAGAATGAAGCTCAAGTCCATCATGGGTGATTGAGGCCTTCGCTTCTGTGCACCTGGATTGTGGAATGCTCTGCCGAAGGCTGTCATAGTTTGGTTGGGTTGGGGTCTTAAAGTCTCTACAAACATTTCTATTTCAGGAAGGTGTTTTCTATTTTAACTTAGCCATTCTTACCCATGCCTCCCTGCCCCCCCTCCCCCATCGTCATTGATGTGCAGCGCCTTGAGATTTTATGAAAGGCACTTTATTAGCTATAATTATTATTTGAATTCGCAACTGTATGATAGCGAGCCGTTCACTCTACCGCTGAGCCACCTGGTCACATTTCCAATTTAACAAAGTAATATGAATCCTACAGCTGTAATGTTAAAGTTTTTTTAAATAATGTGTTTATTTTTCTACTTACAAAACTATAAATTGCTAATAAGGCTGCCTCCTTTTACTGGGCAGGGAGTTTGCAAGTGCAACGTAGGTTTCTATTGCTTTCATTGCGAGCCACAGAGCCAACAGTCCGCACACATTTAAAAACAAATTGCTTGTAGAGACAAGTGTAACGTGATCGATGAGGAACTGCATAAATGTCAGCTATTTAACATAATGCAGTATTTCATGTTTTCCTTAGGACAAGTCACACCAAGGTCTTGAAAATTCGGATGATCCCACATTGAATGTTAAAATTCGTTTTGGTATATTTTTTGTGCTGGAGAAAACGAGTGTCGCAGAAAAAACCGACGTGAACTAGAGCACGACTGGCGAGAGTTGTTAACTGGTAACCGTTTTAATATTCGGTGACCGGTTCCGTGAGTCTGGAACCGGTCACCATTTCCAGTGAAATGTCAGTAATGAATGCACCGATTGGCACGAGCACATGTATACACCGCACGGCGGCCGAAGTCCACCGCATGGTTCATTCGCCCTCGTTTCTCAGTTGAGAGGTCGTAGCTTCGAAAGTGCTCAAGCCACTGCCGGCAGAGGGGCCTTCACTCGAGGAAGCTCTCGGGGGGGGGGGGGGGGGGGGAGGGGGTATTTTGGCCACAGCGTGCACCCGGGCCGAACGAGAAAAAAGAGGTGGAGTCACACATTACCCAACCACATGTATGTATGGCGTAATGTGTGAATAAAGCCACCTCTTCCAAGACGTCTCGTCAGATGTAAGAATAGGTCAAATACACCCCCCCCCCCCCGAGCGTGTGACCTGTCAGTCAACTGGTGGACCCATTATACTGCAGAATGGACAGAGGCATGGGGCAACTGAAGGAAGTTGCCCAATGTTTTAAAGGAACCAGCAACCACACTGGATTCCAGTGTGCCCGGCATTACACAACGGCAGAGCCCTTTGCTTTTTAGTGAAAAAGCAACATTAATTTTATCGCTGGACATTCTATATCTGTGGCAAATCCAGCACCGGTAATGCAAAAAAACGATGTTATAACAACCCTATAAATTACTTTGAATGTGTTGGCACAGGGCCTCATGGTATTGTTCTACTCTGTGATGCACTGAGAAGCCTCGGAACAGCTCTGGCGAGGTGTGTGAGAACCCCTGTGTGGTAGGAAGGTTTCCCTTGGAGTCGCTACAGCAAGGGGTTGGCTGACGTCACCTGTGCGGGGCTTGTGCGTGCATTTTCTCTAGACACCCGTTTTCTCCCGCATGTAACTTCGTCACAGAATTGGTGAAATGTCCAACAGATAAAAAAAGGATTTCCTGCTCAAATGGGCATTAGTGATCATTATCTCGTGTTTACAGTCCTGAGCCAGTGGTGGAAATTCAGCATTGCTATGGCAGGGTGAATCTATCCTTTGGACACTTGATTTTCCCACAAAGTGAAACAAATTTTAAGGACCCACTAGAAATGAGTCAACTCCAATTAGGATTTGAACTCGCAACTGTGATTGTGAGCTACTCATTCTAGGGCTAAGCCACTTGCTGGCCCTTCTGAAAATGAGTTTTTTTCAATTACTAAAATTAATGTTTTAATATATGTGCATTAAACGTTGTAATATTAAAAGGGATGTAGGCATGGATTGGACGCTATGGAACACGTGCTAGTGGCAGTAGCATCATGTCTTCCAATCCAGGAGTGACCCTGGAAGTTGACGCTTCAGAGCGACTTTACAAGTCACTTGAGTAGTCCCCTGCACAGGAAGGTGCGTATCCATGCTGTACATGTGGTTTAACATCAGCAGTCATTTCCAATGTCAACTTCCCCCTTCAGAAATGAGCTTGACCAACTTGAGTACAAACTGTCATAGAATGGTTTTTTTTCCTGCAAGCATTGGTGGCCGAGTTCTGTCAGACTCTGTGCTCAAAAGTTTAATTTCGCAGCTGCGATTAGCATGATTGGCTACGTACTTTGTAAAAGAAGTTCAACATACATACATAATCGCAGATGAAACCTGGATCTGAACCCATGATTCCAATGGTGTTGGCACATTGCTTCAGGCCCATGACCTCCAGGACGACAGTTCCTCGGGCTATTTTAATAAATGCTGTGCGCACTCCCTACAGTTGCCTTCACTTGAGCTCATGTCATCGTCTGTGCTATTGCTGACGACGTGTTTTTAAATAATTGCGCACCAAGGCGTGCGTGGATATACACGCAAGGAAACTGGGCAGCCGAGAGGAAATAGTTCCATAATAGAGGTGTTTGGGTGAGATTGCATAAATATCCATGTCGTTAAACGCGCCACCACCAAATACGGCCAATTAGGTCTGTCACGTAAACAAAAACATGACGAATCGTTACTCGTTCAGCAAACCTGTGTGTTGGAGAGTTAAACCCACAACATTTACAATGATTATTATTTCTGTAGTATATACGGCGTGTATCGGGGAGATGAGTGAGAGCTATAAGATGTCACCAGTCCACGAGCCCCACTGCGCGAGATGTGACCACACGGTGGCAGCTTCGCTTCAGAACTCGGGTCCAATTGGACACAGTTCCAAGGCAGCAGAGGGTAGGCAGGGCCAATCGCATCACCTATATTTAACCCATCTTTACGCATTATTTAACAAATAGATATGCAGACAATACACCGCCTTCATATATCTGTCCTTCCAAGTAAAAATAAAAGTATTTTTTACACATCCCATCTGCCACACATCCTTCTGGGAGTGCATCATTGCAGCCGCCATTCCGTTTGTAAGAGAGATGATGTAAAGCGTTGATTTTGGGCAGTGTTGGGACACGGCCTCTTCCAAATAGGGATATCGCTGCAGTCGTAAGCACCCGCAAGCTTGTGTGGTACTCAAAATGATAACACTGATGTTTACAAATTATCCTTAACCTAGTTTGAGCAGAATAAGTCGCATATGCTAACATTGTTTAGACGTAACCATGGAACACCGCAAATGATATTTTTTTTATAAATGTTTAAATAAATAAAATACTCCATGCCCCCCCCCCCCCCGTTAAAAGAGACAAGTCATTAAGTGTCCCCAAGCTCTTCAAATTACCGGCCAGTTATCTTTTCAAAATGCAGAATCAGTGGTACAGATTGTAATATTACTATTGCGGGTTGAAGTTGCCACCGTTTTCCATTGACCAAATCCGGACATTTCTCAGCCTCTGTCTATAAAAATCAGAGGGCGGTACAAATCAATTGCTGTCACCCGAACACACATGCCGAGTTTTGCACTGTCTGCCTCAAACCCAGACGGAGGGGGTGGGGCGCCAACCCCAAACTCTTCTCATCGGGACTCCGTTCAGCAACGTTGAGCTGCCCTGTCATGTCAACCCGTTCCGAGACGTCTGGAATTTGTAGGGTGGATCACGTTCACCGCTGAATCTCGGAACGTGCAAGCGGATCGCGTAAATTTTATTTAGAGAGGCATAGGCGACGTTTGTAATCCGTTGGGATCCCAGTATGGAATGTGCATTATAAATTTGAATTATTATTGTACTCGTCGCATATAACTGTAGCCACACGACCATGCTATACGATAGCTGGCATCAAACTGTGGCACGTCCTACTGCATGGCCTTGTGGGAGCCTCGGTATGGATGAAGTTATTTTGTTTTAGCCGGAAGAAAAACTGATGTTGTACACGTACTTCATCGGAATGACAAAGGGTTAAATGTTTTAACTTGTGGCCCTGATGGGCACTTGAATCCACAATTGATTTTTCTTCGGGCAACTGTTCTGCTGCCCGTGTAAACTCTGTGCCAATTGCCCACTTTCCGGATTGCACTGCTTGTTTGCAGAGCACACATATATGTGTGTGTACGCTGAACGTCTATTGCACCGTACATGGCTACTCGTGCTAATCGAAGGTGTGGGAGAAGGACAACAAACTAAAAACAAAAACCGTTCTCAAGAAATGAGTTTTCAATCTCGATTTAAATTGCATAGCTCTCAAGTGGCTTCCTAACATTGGAAGGAAGAGCGTTCCAGACGGCCAGTGGTAGTGCGTGTGCATTGGATAATGTACAGTATTTCTGCTCATACGAACCGTTTTTGGACGTAGTGTTTTCTGACTTTAAAAATGTCTTGACGTATATGTATTAGTTATCGCGAGAGTTTCTGTGTTTGCGTTCACAACACGCGCAACATCAACACAAAATATACAGCATTTAAATTTCACAGGCTACGCACATCTAACCGATTACAAATAATGAGCAGCGTCAACACATTGGCACACACCGGGCGATCCTTTTTTTGTGTTCTAACAAGGTCACGTGGCCGACAACAAGCGGCTCCGTCTTAAGGTTATAATCGTTAGAAGTTAATTAAAGGTTGTAATAGCTCGGAGTTCATACATTGAAGACAAATGCAGAGGTGTTCCGTTCAAATCTGACGGGCTGCCCAGGGTGATAGTGTGGCTGTGTTATCCATGAAATACTATGCACCATTTACTTCACAGTGGATGTTAAAGTCAAGTGTCATTCAAAATGAGTAGCCCATTATGTGCTAATTCGGTAAACCACCTTGTGTGTCACACGTGGACAGCTGCCACGAGGGGTGCCCCTTCACGTGTGTTGAGATGAGATGTGATACAATTCACTTGTCGCGTGATAGTTCCGCTCTATCAAACATAAATCACCATAATCGCATACAAACACATCTCATATGACAAAAGTACAAAACTAAATGTGCAAATGTATATATAAATGTGGTGTCTATGAAGTGCTGTAATATATTGTGGTTTGTGACTTAACGATTTTGTCAACTATTTTTCAGCAAAAAAACAGATTTTTACTAAAGGTTATGATGGCCAGTAAAATAGACGCTGATTTATATTCAGAATAACAGCTGGTGCTGTCTGGTTTTCCCTGTGTACAAGGGACGTGGTGGGTTTTTGTTTTGTTACATACAAACGGGCTACGCATATCGGGACAGCGCTTCCTATGAGGCACGCGCTCCGGTGAGGATTCGCTGCAGTTGAGGTAGCCCAGTGCTGTGCGCCAAGTCCTATGGTCCGTGCATTTCCCACAAACCTTTCCCATCCGTCCTGGTAGACAAGGCCAGGAGGCCAGGACTGACTTACGAAGGTGTTGGCTGTTCAGGTGGAGGGTACAGCCGGTGAGCGCTGGATCATCAGTCACCCTGACGTCAGTACCTTGAATTCTGTCAAGTGTAGTCAGGTAACAACTGGGTGCTATATTTGATGTTGAAACATTTTTTAAACGAGATATATATATAACTGTAAAAGCGAACTCGTGTAGTGATGTCCTTGACATTTTGATCACCAATTGAGATGCGTTGTATTGTGTTCACCTGTAAGAGCCCGCCGATATTCTTTTTGCAAAGATCTTTCGCAACGTGTGGCCAATTCAATGTACCATTAAACAAGGGAATGTTACTCGCTAGCATCGCATTCTAGAGTGTAGTTATTAAGTATTGAGCGTTCAATACTTATTAAGCACACTTAAGTATTATGCACATTTAGGTGAGGTCACACATTGGCTTCTCTTTTCGCAGATGTCTGGAGGTCCCCTTACAAACTTCGTGGTAGAGCCAGTCCATGCTCAGCTACAGACCGGCCAGCTGCGCACTTGCATTAGAATAAAACTCGCTTCATAGCTACGTGACTGAACACAACCATTGTGGTTCCTTTGTGTATCGAAACTTTAGTTCCATTTGCTACTGGAATCGTGTCGCCCTGTGGCACGTCTGCATCGAGAAGTAAAGGCGACCAGGACCACAACTCGCGCTGTTCACGCAGTGGAATTGAGCGACATTACAGCGGATAACTTTTGTAAATGCAGTTAAGGGGGTACGCTTTGGAAATGTAATAAATGTGAACGGTGGGTAGAGAGTCTTGTTAGTTGCCCAGAAATGTAAGCCTGGGTAAACTTGTAATCTTGTAAAATGCTAATTGTAGGAAAATACATTGCAGATACAAATGCAGAGTGTGTGCATCCTAGTATTTAAAGCCCGAAGGTGTCAAATAATGATTCGTAAATAAATGTTTTGGTTTGGTCACGTAATGAACTGGCCAAATAATAGTGTAAGGGGCCATCCATTTAGTAGGTACGCAAAAATCTGTCAAACTTGACCCCTCCCTGTATGCACGCGTACTTTTTACCCCCCCCCCCCCCCGCGGGGGTAGGGGTGACGCACCCCCACCCCCCCTAGAATCCTATAGAACGGCCGATATTTAATCCACGCAGAAACGATCAAGGATTCATAATATTAACGTGAAAGAACCAAGAAGATGAATATTAACGTGTTTAAGCAAACAGATAGTCCACCGCCGGACTATAACTCATTTGAAGGCCAATGTAGACAAATTATTATCGAGGCTTCAACCCCCCGCCCCCCCCCCTCTTCCGAGTGCGTACGTAGATAGTAGACTCCCATACGCAAGCGAACGCATTTGGGTTAACCCCCCTCCCCCCTCCATGGGTACGGACTAAATGGATGGCCCCGAACCCTCCCACCACCTGACAGCCAAAATAAATGTCGGGTGGTGGAAAGTTACACGATAGAAAATGTGCGCAATAGTCGTGCGGCCTAACTCAAAATCAATTATGAATTAACATCGGCTGTAAAAACCTACTTGTTAACTGTAAAATCCTGTTTAATCAGCAATAATGCTGCATTTTAAAATCCTTTATATTAAGTTCACTTGCTTTCTTACGACCGTGCAAATCTTTCGGTCGTTTTTTAACCCACTTCCCGTGATCCAATCGAGCTGACATTTTCCACACAGACTCGTTGTGCGTGACAATTAATGTTCGTGAATTTTTTTTTCCTAAATTTTACACTTTTTAGGACAAAAATATTATATTTAATTACCAATTGCTTAATGGTGGCATGCAATCATCTGACCCATAGGTGGCAGCCATCTCAAGCCAGAGGACGAGAGGACTCTAGCCGCCACGCATATAAAGGATTTATAGTGAAAAACTTTGTTTTTACGGGTTAATTTTTTATCCCTGCCGCGAATCCGCCCTTCCAGAGTCTGCATTGCTTGAAACAAAGGTGCGTGGCTGGATTGGTCGCCTGTTTATCACGAGCTGCTGCTGCTGCTGCTACGAGATAGACATTCGCAATGCGGTGAGCGGGCGTATCTCACGCAGACGTCTGTAAATGTTGTAGTTACAATGAAGAAGTTTGTGAATGTGTAGTCCTGCAGTGGTGCTTAAGGTCTAATTTACTCTTTAAACATGCAGCGTGGTTCATAATAGATTTTTGGGTTAGGTCCTGTAATCTGGACAAATCTGTGTCGTAAGACCTTCCACCCGACATAGCCAAACAAATGTTCACTTGTAAAAGTCTTCAATGCTCCAATTCTTTTTTCAGGAAACCTGTAAGTTGACGAATAATTCTCACGTTAAAATATAGTAATTCCATTTCCAACCTTTCGCTTGAAACTGCATCAAGCATCTTCAGAAAAGAACCCAGGAAGTGAGATTACATTCGTCGATAACCAAGCTGAACAAATGTGTAGCTTGGTGATATGGAGTTTTGTTCATGCAAGTTGTGTGGTCTTGCCCTTTCATATCTTGCCACGCTGATTTCGTTCTCCGTGCCTTCTCGCCTTCTCGCCCTCTACGTTCACAATCTTTGCGGTCTTTCTCTTCCTCCTCCTCCTTGCGCTCAATCCACGCTTTCGCTCGTTTCCTCTTCTTGCCCCCCTTCGCTGGATGAAGCTTCCCCTCCACATGAATCAGTCGCCTTCGCTCACTCGCTTCCAGTCCGCATTCAAAACTCACTTATTCCCCCTAGCTCACTCAACAACCCCCTCATCTCCACCTCATATCCGCCACCGTTACTTTTCCGCCTTCATATGCTCACACGGCTTTCACTCATTCCCCATTCATTCAATCCATTCATCATCGTTTACTGTCATCAATTTAAAGTGGCTTCCTCATATTGGAAGGAAGAGCGATCTATCCAGCCAGTGGTTGTGCATCAGATGATGTCCAGTGGTTGGCCATTGCTTCCTCTCATCTATTTCATTAACCTCATCTCCACCATTACATTCATATTTACTATTGTCAATTATGTGTAAAGCGCCTTAGAAAAGGCGTTATATACATTATTTTAACATAATCTAAGATGAACAATGTGATCAATTACTAAACCAGTTTGAATAATATCCAAAAAAAAATCTGCCACAGCGACCCAGTAATTCTGCTGGCAAAATCCTCCGATGTCCTTCACTTAAGAAGACTGCACTTTTATGTCCCAGCGCTCTCAAACCACAATACTGAAACTAATAAATGATTTGAAGTACCCACGACTATATCGTAAATGTGCACTCAATAAATTTGTTTTGCATAATTTATGCAGAGTGCATGTAAACAATGTTACGTTTTTGTCAACAATTTGCTGGGAAGATTTATCTTTCAATTGGCTGAGTTAGGTGGCAGCCTGGTGCTATTCTTTCCCTCGTCCAATTGAGAAATCGGCAGCAGTCCTTTTATTGGGATAGTTTGTTTTACCATAAAGTTGCAGATAATTGACCTACTCCAAAATTATTCCTGGCCTAGAGCTGACAATTTTGAAAGCCTATCCGTTTGATCACGTTTTTACTGCTACTTTTTCATCAAATAATAAATGAAAGAGGCATGGTTATACCATGGGTGTGAATGAAAAGTGTCGGTTTGTGACTGCAGCAATATTGCCTCGTGTAATGTATGCTTAATGCAGGCTATGGTTGAATGCCATTGTGTGAAATTTGCAATTATAAGTGTCCTCATGCGTAAGAGACGGTGTGAGACATTGGTGAGCATTTTCGTGTGACAGGGCCCTGTCGTACCCTCAAAAAAATTACAGCAGTTAACGTTTGTGCACCGCGTATTGCAGCCACGTCAAGTGGTACTATTTTACTGACCCTGGCAGTTGATGATGAGGCTGAGTTGCGGAACCTCGCCAAGATACAATTGAGTGACCTTACCGACTGAGCAGGTGTCGCGAAATAAGCAGACGATGCACCCCCTTAATTAATATATGTCCCTCCACGCGAAAATTGTGAATATTTAACACATCCCATCAGCCAAACGGCCCTGTTGGAGTTCATAATTTCAGAAGTATTGATTCATTAAAAGTAAACTGGATTGCCTTCGACATTCAACGCCTAATCGGTAGAATCAGGCTTGCTTCAGCCAATACTGTACTAATGCCAGATGTTTATAGTAATGGACCCTCTGCCAGAAATGCAAATCCCATACAAAACAAAACAATTATTAGCATCGTACAAATTATTATTTTGGGGACCTATCAGCATTGCAAACAGTCTCTGATGTGTACATTCGATACAGCTCTCCAGAATTTCAGCAGGTGTGGAGGGGGATTTCAACTCGAGGCGTGGAAAGCAAGATTTATCCAAAATCTGGGCTGCGTTGTGGACTCACGTATCACTAAGTGTGGAAAGTGATGGAGTGTGCGATGAACCATCGTGCTGCCATCCTTTGGCGAATAAGGGTGCACTTTGTAGATCGAAACTTAAAATGTTGTTACATTGCCCCTGTATCTTTATGTATTAGATATAACTTACAAAAGTAAATTATATAAAAAATAATAATAAAATTGCTGAAACATGCTGCAAAGGATGTGTGTGATTTAATTTGGCGTACACACCAGATATCTCAAGCAGAGTAATTGGAATTATTCAGCCACGTAATGATGTAGTTGATATCAATTAGACATTTGTGAACGTGTGGTAATACAATGGCTGCGCACAAACCCAGTTTTTTTTTAAAACGTTTATCACGGTTGATAATTTAATTGTGGGTAACTAACGATCTGGCCAATTTTTTTCATCATAACCCCGTCCACCGCTTTACATAGCAAACCAAATTAAATTGTCACGTGTATAAGCGGTTAACGTCCCAGTTATTGTTTCGACTTACAGGTAAGTTGAACATTTCTCACTTGAAATACGCATATGGTAAATCACACAATGTATTTACAGTACAATGTAGAAAATAATCCATTCTGAGGTTTTTGCACATTTAATAACATTTTGCAATCAACGTTTAAAAAGTGACGAACCAAATGTAAACATTCAAGTATTTTCACGAAATCATTGGGGATGCGATCATCAACTCGCTACACTTTAAACAACCCAGCTCTCTTAACATCTCCTCCGGGTTCCTCCGGTTTTGCTCTCCACATTTAGAAACATGCTCTTAGATAATTTGGCTACTGCTATAAATTCCCACGTGATGATATAAGCTATTTGAATGAACTGTCACGTGTGACCAGGTCGCCTATGAAATCATTGCTCAGTGGGCTTTATCTGGTGGTTGCCGGTGCCAAGCACAATCCAGGATCACACTTGCTTAGCTTCCAGGATCTGATCAGATCAAACACATTCCGGAAGACTTGGTCAAAGGCAATCTGAGAAAGTAACCATCTCCTTTTTATACAGGCTTCATCCATATTTAATAGATAGGATTCTTCTGATGTGTGCATCGGCAGATGGATAAAACATACCCTCATGTTACGCGAGTTAGGTTTGATAACGACAGTCCGGGAATTGGCATCTGTGGTCAGGTGGCAGGAATTAATTTCAAATCAAGAGGAATTAATTTGTACGAAGATCTGATACTGGTATTGTGTTGAACTTTATTGCAGTATAGTGCACCGTTAAGATAGCCATATGCTGACTGAGAAAACATGTGCGTGTTTGGTCTGTGGAAAAGTTGAAAGTTTATTTATTCGAACCAAGCGAGAACTCAAGAGACAAGGACGAGTCGGGTCTGGGTCACCATATTGACAAAAGCCAATAATGCAGCAAATGGAAATCAAGAACAAACAAACACTAACGGCGGTAACCCGAGAAGTTAAGCGCGATGTGGACTTCGTGACGATCGTTGAAATGTTCTTTATAAAAGAATAGAACACGGCAATGAGAAAACAAAACGTCGCTTGTCAGACAGATTAACAGAAGTGGTTCCGGCTAATGGGCGCGTGCGCAGGGCATCGATCTGGCTCAACCCCAGAGGACTGGGCTAGGGTTGAAAGAGTGAAACGAAACCAATCAATATTCATCTCTTGACAGCAGCAGCAGCATCATGTGATGCCAGTGCGCTGTGAGTGCGTTCGCAAATATCTGGTGGCGCAATCATTTTGAATGTTGTTAAAGAGTAAGCGGTAAAACATGGTTTACCGTTTTCAGAATCGATTACCGGTTGCGAACATCAGTAAATGGAATGCACGGATTGCCACGCGCGAACGTACAACCCGCTTTGGGACAGGTGAATCCGAATCTTCATTTAGACTGGAGGAGGAATCCGATGAGCTATGAAGCTCTTTTTCCCCACAGACATTCAGAACGGGCGGGTGAGCAAGTTACAAAAGCAAACAAAAACGATCGTTAATAAAACAAAGGGAAATAAAAAGCAAAGGTTCAGCCCTGCAACTGCTAGCTCTCGCCACAGCTGGTGGACGGGCCCCAGAGTAAGTGACAAACACTTTCACTTGAACACGTCGTCTTGCGCGATCTGAAAAACATCCATTACAAACCCTTTCACGTAGACCAGACGTGTTGGATAAGGTTGGCGTACCCACACTTTACCTCTGCACAAGTCACCTGCCGATCGACTACCCCTTTCGCATTCCGATGACGTACGTGTATGTCATATAGTTTTTTTTATGAATCGGAAGAAAAAATAAAACAACTTTATCGATCACAAGGCCATGCGGGAGGGTGTGTGGCACAGTTTGGCGCCAGCGATCATAGAGTGCGGTCGTGTCGCTCCAGTTATCTGCGGTGAGTGCAATGTCTTTAAAAACAACGGCGCTACGCCTCTCTAAATAAAATTAAAGCTAATCGCTCGGGCGCTCCAAGATTCGGCGGTGAACGGGACACCCACCCTGCAACTTGCAGGCGGCTCGGAACGGGAAAGAGATACTTGCCGTGAACCCATTTATCGTGCTGTGTGGACCAAGGTGACGTCGGGGGATTAAAGAAACTTGCGCTCTTGGATTCGTCCCCACTGGAGATTCCTCCTCCTTAAAAAGAGCTTCATAGCTAGTCGGATTTCTCCAGGATAAATGAAGATTTTTTTTTTCTGGATCAACTGCGGCGCCGAGAGTTGGAATCGAGGCGACATGCCCTGGATTGCAAGTGCACTGTTATAACCGTTAATCTGATATTATTTTTATTTTACGAGGTATGGCCCCTGAGCTATATAGGTTTTTTTTCAGAAGCAACCTGGCCACAAATGATAGCTCAACGAAGTGGCTTACCATGTGGAAATTTATAGTAGCCAAATATTCTAAACGCCTCATGTTTATTTCCAATGTGGAGGGGAAACCCGGAGGACCCGGAGAAAAATGCACGCGATCACAAGGATAATATGCAAACTGCACTAATACAGGCGTGAGGGTCTGGATCGAATCCTCGCCCTCCTGCATACCAGGCGAGGGAGCTAACATCACAACAACAAACAGATGAACCTGTCACGTTTATTGCTCTCGATATGTTTATATGTGCGGCAAACATGGGTTTTAACGGTTGCTTGATTCGGTTAACGGTAATGGGAACTTGCTCAGTAAGTGCTGACTCAGTCCCCGCTTATTATTCCTCTCTTCAATGCGTCGTGCTTGATACTTGTGGATGCTTTAAGTGCTTTTCGCGCATTAAACTATTTGTGGAAACTCTTCCTGCAAAACGGTCTGAGTGAATTATTTATCTGGGTGTCTGAATGCTACCCCAGCCCATAGTGCACTCTCCACTGATCCACTTTTCATTTCGTGTTGTGTATTAACATATCGCTTTTTTTGTCCAACCAGTACCCATGTGTTCCAGAAATTTCCCTTGATCGCGTAAATTTACGCGATCTCACCCCCAAAAAACCTCTATTATGGATGATATTGGTCGCGAAAGCCTGCGTGTTAAACTGGTCATTAAGACGAGATTTCAGTGTGTATGTGTGCACGTGTTTCACATTACACAGACAGCGTCAATTGCTTGGCGCGACTCGTGGAACGTGTTTAGCAATCATCGCAATCTTCATTTTAAGCTTTCGTGACTGCAGGAATCCAATACTCTCTGCTTCTTTGAATGGGGAGGAGTAAATTGGTACTCCCGGGAAGACGCATCGTGCGTGGGGAGTCTACAGTGCGAAAGAAGTTCAACATAGTACACACATAGCGTCCAGCTACGAGTCTGACAGCGAGTCTCAATGAAATAGCTGGTCTGCTCCGCCTTACATTCCTTACACAATGGACTTTGCACATGTTCCTGAATTGCACAGCTGCCTGGATAATAATGGGAATAATAACAATAATACGCTGCTCCCCGAGTAGTATTGTTTGTTTCGTGAGCCGCGTGGAATATCCCTCGTGAGTAAACAATACACATCACGGGCGCTGCCTCGGCTCGCTCGAGATTTCTCTACAGCATCGGGGTTCACAACTTAGAATCGTCATGGAGGAATCCGAGGAGATGTATGAAGCTCTTTTTCACAGATGTTCAGACTCGTCAGCAGAGTCGGTCCAGAGAAATATCTGTGACGAGCCTCGCTTCAATACAACAAACAAATTGACAAAGCAGATATTTGGAACAGCCCATATACTCTCATCGGCCCGTGTTACCACGATAGACACATCCGCCCTGTCACCCCTGCTGCCAGGTTGATTTAATACCTGGACACGGTCTCTGGCGTCTGTGGAAAATGCATGCGGGGTGGGGTGATGGGGATGTTGGGGAGGAGGAGAAGTGATGAGGTAGAGTGGAGGATGATAATGGTGGAGGAGCGGTGATGGGGATGGTAGAGGTTGGGTGTTGAGCGAGCAGGAGGCAAGTCCACGTGGAGGAGTGAGGTGCTGTGTTGAGAGGAATGGAAGGGATGAGAGGGGTGCAGGGAGGAGAGGGGTAGAGGGATGAGAGGGTGGAGGGATGAGAGGGGTGGAGGGATGAGAGAGGAGACGTTCACTCTGAGAAGGGTTCTCCGGTGAGAGAGCCATGGGCTGCCTTCACGCTTTGACGCTATTGCTGCCACTTTGCTCGGCTGCAGGTAAGAGAGAGAGACGTACAAACTCGACGGACTCTACACACAATACACACCCAACACACCATACACACCACACAAACTCTACACACAATACACACCACACAGACTCCA
>CM025666.2:349217-359815 GCA_014621495.2 Entosphenus tridentatus
CTCCACTCTCTCTGCTCCCTCCACTCTCCCCTCTCCCTCCACTTCTCCCCTCTCCCTCCACTCTCTCCACTCTCCCCGCTCCCTCCACTCCGCTCTGCCTGTGCTTTGCGGGCCCTGCTCGAGGGCTTCGGATTTTGCGTCGCGAGGCGCCGGTTGCAGGGTGAGAGCCGGGGAGGGAGTAGCGGGGAGGTTGGATCGGGGAGCGAGGATCGGAGTTTCGCTCTCACGGAGATTCGCTCTCGGATTTAAAAACCCCGCGGCGTTGGGACGCTCGCTGCTGTGATACAAAGGCGACCAGGAGCGGGGGGGGGGATGCGCCCTTGAGAATCGTATCAAAGTGATCTTCTGCTCAAGTGACCATTGAGGCATTGGTGCTCGTCTAATCACAGCCCTGCAGAGCCAGAGGTAAACATTCCACGTTCCTATGGCGGAGACGAGCACTTCCATTTGACAACCACTTTTGACTTCACACAAAGTGGCGCTGATTGTATCGATGTTGGGCTGTGTAAAACCCTGACCAGGATTTTAACTTTGCAACATTCCGATTGGTTCGATAAATTAAAGCCACGCCGCTGTTTGTGGTCATTTGGATGGACTCGCTCCCGCCGTAGGAACGTGGAATATTCTACAACTGGTTCAGGACTGTGAACAGGAGGTGAGAGCGCCGCATCGGGGCTCATTTGAGTCGGAATTCACTTGGACGCGTATACATTGGGCACCGTTCGGTGTGGAGTTTGTGTGTTCTCTCCCCCTCCTGTTCTGGGTGGGTGTCTTCAGGGTTCCTCCCACAGCTAATGCTCATCTGGGTGGGAAAGGACGGTGCCACCTCGCACCTGTGAGTTTAACTCCCTCGCCTGATACACAGGAGGTCGTGGGGTTGATTCCGATCCTGACGCCTGCTGCTGCTGTATATTTGGATTTTGCGTGTCTCCAATGTCGCGTAGATTTTTTCCGGGTCTTTCGGTTTTTCCACGCGATAAGCCGCTTCGTTGAGTTATCATTTGTGGCTTCTGAAAAAGAGATGTGTAGCTGAGTGGGCTTTACCTGGTCAAGTATATATTTTTGTTTCATTGTTTAGTTTTGATGTTAAAAAACCTCATGAATTAACGAACAACATCTTAATATACAGAGGACTGCAGAGCTTGGCCAATCGTTTGCGACGGCTCACCGCCTGGCTGCTGTCTTCCTGCATCTCTGGTTTCCCATGCCTCTTAAACAGAAACGGCGAGCATTACAACATTCTAAATTGTTAAATGAATGTATTATGTTGTACGGTTGTTTAGAGTGAAGATCTGAATGCAGCTTCTCATTTTGGCAAGTTTCTTTATTTGTGCCTGTGAAATTTGATATTCGCAAATCTAGCGCTGACCCCGACGCAAGCAACAGGTGAACTAGTCCTGACACCCTGAATCTTGCTCTAAAGATCTGTGACATACTTTCAAGCGAAATGTCGCATCTATAATTGCTAAATATTCTTCAACTTACTGGTGAGCATAGAAATGATTGGCTCCTGGACATCTGTGAAAAAGAGCTTCATAGCTCATTGGATTCCTCCAGTTTAAATAATTATTCTGATTGTACACTGGGGGACAGTTTCATTTGTTTGGCTGTGTCGGTGGTGGAGGAGTCCTAAGCCACAAAATTTGACCAATATTTCATGGCCTAACACAGAAATCAATCGTGAACTCGTATTTACAAGTGGACATTAAAAGCTGATATGTTTATATTAGTTTCCAGTTGATTCTGCATGTTTGCGTTAAATATGAGTTCTTATTCCATTTTGTTGCTTTTGTCATTGTCATTTTTCTCTTTTGTTTGTGTTTTTGTGTCTCCAGCCCATCGGCCCATTCGGGAGAGTTTTTGTTCAGGTTTTTCTGTGGTTGTCAACTCCGCATTTAGATATGATGGGAAGAGAACACCCATTGCAGTTGCAGTCTTCACCTCCGCCACCACTACCATCACCATCACCACCATTACCTCATTTACCACCAACGCACTGACCAATCGCCAATAGTACAATGGCCAACAACGCCACCACCACCATAATTATCACCACCGAATCCTCCAGTGTCCAATTTGCTGGTTTCACCACAACATCATCGCCATGACCACTATCGGAAAAGCAACCTTCACCATCAGAGGGGCTGGTTTCATCATCCACTGGAGAAAGGACTTGGACTTGAATTTTCCCTCGCGACTACAACAGCCGCATGTGTCACTGCTGGACTGACAGCGTCACTTAGCGGTCATGGCACTGGCCTCTGAGCCTGTTCACACGGAGCCAGCGGTTCGATTCCCACTACAGCTACCACCAGGTAATTAACGTTTGCGTGGATTTACCAAAGTACAAAATATTACAAAGAGTGGATTGCATCACTTGCAAGCAGCAAGTACTTTTTTGTGCGGCTGGTGTTGTAGCCCAAATACAATAAAAGTTACAAATTCACTGCAATTTAAATATTATTAAATGGCCTTGCATACTTAGAACCATGCGTGTTTCCGGTGCCGGTTGGAAACCCTTATGTTCTGCAGCAGCCCATGCTCACTGCTGTTTCCCCTCTGTGGAAACATCATGGCATAGGGATAGGGAACCGCTCTTAGAAGTGTCGGTGTGCGTGTCTGGTGTTCTGAGAAGCGCCGGTCTGACGTACTATGGTATACCTGCACGTGTCCACTCAGAGCCGTCCCTAGTGTACGGCAAATTGGGGTGACCGTCCTGTGCCCCGCGCTTTTGGAGCCCCACGTTTCGATGTCACGGTGTCAGTTGCAATACTTGAGGCTTCGGGGGTGAGGGGGGGTGTCTTGTCCTGGGCCCTGCACCCCGCTATGTGTCCACCACTGCAAGTCTTCCTTCAGGCATTGAACACCCTTGCTGGACAACCATCGTCAGTACCATCACCTAACAGGGCAGCGATGGTGTGTATCTCATCTGAAGCACTGAGCCAGTGGTGTTAAATTTACATTCCCAAAATCATGGCCAGGCTCCATACAACGAGGTGGTTTTTCATTTAATTTGCTTGAGTTAACCTGCCACCAGGATATTTGATTCAACATTCTTCTGATTACAAGCCGAGCAAGTCTAAATGTTTCGTGAATCCAAATTGTAAAGCACAATTGCAACACCGTTTCATCGGCATCGGTAGTTTTCAAATACATGTGTATATTAGACCTCCGTATATATACAGATTGTGACCAGCATCAATTAGAATTGCCGTCATCAGTGTCACCAGTTAGACCAACACTATTGCCATCGTCGGTTCGACACAGTGTAAATTCCTATTGTGGTTTTAAAATTGTAAAATCTGATTTGTAAATGTGATCATTGTCACTATCACTGTCACTATATCCTGCGTCATTGTCATCATCGCGAGTGTAAGTAGATCCACAGGGTGCGTAATGACTCCGTATGCATCCAGGTTTCTATGTTTGACATTGCCAAACCCTTCAACCAACCCATCGCCACCATAACCCAACCCATCACCATCACCCTACCCATCCCCATCATCACCTAAACCATTACCATCAACACCATCACCCCACACATCATCACCATCACCTAAACCATCAACACCCCACCCATAACCATCAATCCACTCATCACCATCACCCTACCCATCAACACCCCACCCATCACCATTATCACCCCATCCATCATCACCATGAACCATCCTCTGCACCTCAGAAACCTGCCCCCCCACCGCACATTGCCGTCTCCCAGGTCTCTGAGCCAATGGCGTTGCTCTGCGGGCAAGACGAAGTGAAACTAGAGGAGGAGCGGCAGGAGGAGCGGGTGAAGCAGGAGGTGAAGCAGGAGGAGGAGCAGCAGGAGGAGCGGGTGAAGCAGGAGGCTGCGGAGCAGCAGCAGCAGCTCGGCAACGAGCGGAGGCTGCGTCCTCGGCACAGAGCGAGCAGCAATGGGGGGCCGGCAGGGCCCCCTCCTCCAAAAGTCAGGCTTGAGGAGGAAGAGAGAAAGAAAGAAAAGAAGAAAAAGATTTGTCGGAAGAGAAGAAAGAAGACCAACGAGGAAGAGGAGGAGGAGGAGGAGGACAAGGAGACGAAGGGGGGGGAGGAGGCGGAGGAGGAGGAGGAGGGGAGTCGTCGCTTCCCGTGCAGCACGTGTGGCCGCGTGCTGCGTGGGGAGACGCGGCTGCGCCGGCACCTCGCCACCGGGCACCGGCGGAGCCTCGCCTGCGAGCGCTGCCCCAAGAGGTTCTCGCGGGAGGAGGAGCTCGGCCTACACCGGCAGACGGACTGCGAGCGCAGCATCCAGGTGCGGGCTGTCGCAGGACGACCGGCCACCGGTTTCAGAATCGCTGTTAAAAAAAGTAAATCTGTTGTGTGTGTTGCTCTGGACGGTTCTGTGTGTGTGCGGAGCGGTGGTGCAGCGGTTAGCGCGCCGCACTAGGAACCCGGCGACCCGAGTTTGATTCCCGCGCAACACCAGTGACGATTATCTGAATCTGTTCTGGGCCTCCCCTAGGTTGATTCTACCTCAAATGAGTAGCTGGTGCGGGTTGTAAACATCGCCACTAGGGAGACAAAGGCAGCTGGGCGTGGTGCTGGCCACCCACCCTCTCGTGTGCTGTATCGGTTTTCATAGGTGTTCGCTAACAGCTTTTGCCCAAACAGTCTGTTAAAGGCTATATGGGGGATCTTTGTCTTTCCCCCCAGTGCTTTACATGTGAGAAGTCATTCAAGAAGCTGTGGTACCTGCAGCAGCACATGAAAACTGTGCACAGCCCTGCAGAGAGGAACGTTGCCTGTGACATCTGCGGAAAGAAATTCTACACCCTGGCCCAGGTCAAGAAACATCTGGTCGGTGAGTCCACAGCCTGACCTGACATATATATAAAGACAAAGATCCCCCATACAGCCATAACAGACATTGGGGCAAGTGCTGTTAACGAACACCTATGAAGACCAGTACGGCACACGAGAGGGTGGCTTGCCACCACCGCTCCTGGCTGCCATTGTCTCCCTTGCGGTAATGTTTACACACCACACCAGGTACTCATTTGACACCAGTGACAACATAATTGTCACTGATGTTGGCCATGAGTGGCAATCAAACTCGGAGGGTCACCAGGTTCGTAGCGCAATACGCTGTTCGCTACACCAGCGCTCCCCACATATATACACACATATACACACACACGGCACAAAACAACCACTCGCCCCATTGTGGAAAATATGCAATGTAAATTATTCTTTAGGTATTGTGCTGAATCAGGAACCATTTCTACCACAGAGGGCCTTTGCCTAAAATAGATGATCTGACAGTTCACCAGCATTAGTTCAAGCAAGCCTGGCCAGTAATGGCCCTTCATCATCGATGTGATGTGTCAGAGAGCCAGCATTGTCCGATACGTCACCTCTTTTATAAGTCTTTCCTTTTGGACTCATGCCCTAAACCTTCGACAGCGCGGCTCCACAACCCTAATGTATGTATATTGAACTTCTTTCGCACCATACGTAGCGAACCGTGCTAAACGGAAGTGCAAAATCACGCTGGGAAATATGAATAAAATTAATGAGAAGTCGCACACCTCCTCCTCGTGCAAGACCCGACGCAGACGATTCCAGGATTCAGTCTTCCGTGAAGCTCAGGGGACCACAACCCTGAACCGCATCCACACACAAACCATGGCAGCAGATGCAGATACTTAATATTGATGCACAAATAGGAAATTAAACTCAAAGATTTTTATTTTACCACGTAAGGCCCACTGAGCCAGAGCTCTTTTTCAGAAGCGACTTGGCCATAAATGATAGCTCAACGAAGTGGCTTATCACGTGGAAATATATAGCAGCCAAAGACTCTAAATGCATGTTTCTAAATGTGGAGGAAAAAACCAGAGGACCCGGAGAAAAATCCACCCGATCACAAGGAGAACATGCAAACTCCAAATATACAGGCGCCAGGGTCGGGATCGAACCCACCATCTCCTGCATAGCAGGCAAGATTGTTAACATCTTGCCACCGTGGTGCCCCTGTATATGTATATATATATAAATAATAAAACTGCGGTCACCACCCACAACAGAACCACGGAGCATGTGACGACTCGGTGACCAATTTGCAATTATGGAGGAGGCATCGCAGTAGCGAAGATTCACCACTCAGCTACTCCTGACGCAATCATCTGGCTCATTATCCACCTCGATGTAAAATTATGGTCCCTCTACATCAATATTAAATCGGCACATGAAGAAGTCCGCAGTGTTATGGAACAATGTGTTGTGCGTTCGTTTTGTGTGCTCGTGCACTACTGCCGTGTGTATGTATGTATATTGAACTCCTTTGGCACCGTACGTAGCCAACCGTTCTGATTGGAGGTATGGGGGAAGGACAACCAACTAAACACAAGAAGCAGTTCAAAAGAAAACCAACATCACCAAAGAAATGTGTTAATTATATTAAACGTTGTGTGAGAGGTTTTACCGCACCTTTGATCGTCACGGTTGGCTACGTACGGTGCTAAAGAAGTTCAACGTACATACTTTGAATATTTTCGAGGGAAACTTTGTAACTCGATTTTCCGGTCATCCACCTCCCCTCCCGTAGCTCACCGCGAGGACATGCCGTACACGTGCGAGACCTGCGGCAAGTCCTTCAAACGCAGCATGTCCCTCAAGGTGCACAGCATGAAGCACTCGGGACTCCGGCCGTACAAGTGCAAGGTGAGAGCTGAGTGTGAGAGCACCTCCGGTGAGTGCGGTCGGCTACGGGTTCAACTACGCACGTACAGCGCACGTGGAGCCAGCCCTCCACGTACTTCACTCGAGTCATTCCTCCACTCGTGTTGAAGTCATTTGCCGTCTACCAGATTTGACTCACTGACTCGCTCCGCTGTGTTCAACCACCTCGCTGCAGGTTACAACAACTCAGGCACCCACTCAAACAGCCTCTCGGCCAACCATCATACTGCATGTCACGTAAAAACAAACATCCCCTGTTTAACATGTAGTCTTTCGTGACCAATATTGTCTATAATATAGGTTTTACTGGTAGGAACGAAGTGGACCAGCCTACAATAGATTATATCATCCGTCCGTCCGTCCGTCCGTCCGTGTACCAACATCGCCCCCTACTGCAAACACTTGGCATGACCCTACAAAAACCTTTACACTCAGTGACGCTTTCGGCTTTCCTGTCGAAACAAGTGTATACCATTCCCTTATAATTCCCTCAGATAGCTTTTAATTAAAACTTTTAAATTAAAAATTAACTCGCAGCGGCCTAAAGCCTACAGCTAGGCCTAAAGCCTCGAACAACGCCTCAAACTCTCCCTTCGTATCGTACCCCCGCGTGTGTGCAAGGGAGTTAATGTTTAACAATGTTACATTCCCTTATTTTTAAAATAAATTTCAAGCTTATACATAAATAATTAAAGCATTTAAATAAAAAATTAACTCACAGCGGCCTAAAGCCTACAGCTAGGCCTAAAGTCTAGAACTAGGCCTCAAGCCTAGAACTAGGCCTCACACTCTCCCTTCGTATCGTACCCCCGCGTGTGTGAAAGGGAGTTAATGTTTAACAATGTTACATTCCCTGATGTTTTTAAATAGAAACATTTAAATTGAAAGCTTTTACATAAATAATTAAAACATTTAAATTACAAATTAACTCACAGCGGCCTAAAGCCTACAGCTAGGCCTAAAGCCTAGAACTAGGCCTCTAACTCTCCCTTCGTATCGTACCCCTGCGTGTGTGAAAGGGAGTTAATGTTTAACACTGTTACATTGCCTCATGTTTTTAAATAGAAACATTTAAATTTTAAGCTGTTACATAAATAATTAAAACATTTAAATTAAAAATTAACTCACAGCGGCCTAAAGCCTAGAACTAGGCCTCTAACTCTCCCTTCGTATCGTATCCCCGCGTGTGTGAAAGGGAGTTAATGTTTAACAATGTTACATTCCGTCATGTTTTTAAATAGAAACATTTCAATTTTAAGCTTTAACATTAAAATACACTCCTACCTCTCCGTCGTCGGCGGGTCTCCAGCCTAGAGCCAGGCCTGGGAATCTCTCCCCCGCTAGGGGTGTATTGGGCGGGGCTACGTGGGGCTGGGCGGGGCTACCGCAGCAGGGGTAGTAACAATCTGCATATTGTGCAGATTGTTACTACTCACTATGTCTTCTCCAAGCTGCACTCACGTAGGTACATACTTTGCAATACTAGTATTTTTTCCACAACGGTTACTACTACTTTATTGTTTCCTATGTTCCACTACGTCTACGTTTCCGTCCACTTATTGGCGCCCATTTTTTGCCATTTCATTTTATTATAGCCATTCATTTGTTTGTTCCTACCAGCCCACCCCACAGGGACCTGGTTTGGGTTAGATCGCGTAAATATAAATGTGTCGTTAAACCCACCACCACCCAACACACCCAATTAGTAAGGTTTGTCACGTAAACAGAACATGCCAAGTCGTTACTAATACAGCACACCGGTGTGTTGGAGAGCAAATCCACAAGAATGATGGCGGGTTTAACGACCCATTATATTTACGCGATCTAACACAAAAAAACCTAGATTATGGATCTCCTGTATAGCCTTAACAGACTGTCGGGGCAAGTGCTGTTCGCGAGTAGCTATGTAGGCTGGCACGGCACACGAGGGGTTGGGTGGCCATCAACATGCTCGGCTGCCTTTGTCTCCCTTGTGGCAATGTTTCCACATCGCACCAGGTGCTAATTTGAGGCTGAGTCGACCTAGGGGAGGCCGAGAAATGGTTCAGATAATCGTCATCGTTGTTGACCGTGAGCGGGAATCTAACTCGGGTTTCCGGGTTCGTAGCGCACACACACACACTCAACCATCATACTGCATGTCACATAAATACTCACTCACCCACCCACCACACTACAGATGACATGCACTCTCTCAGTCACCCACGCATTCACTCACAGCACTGCCGGTCACAAATCTTCTCTTTTTGCTTCATCCCTTGCACTGCTGCACTTGGTAATTCCCTCCCATTCTCTCTTTTTCCCAAGTTCTTACAACAACTTTGCTCAATTCAAGAAACCTGTCATCTCTTGTTGATTACGTCTCTTGATGGTGCTGGTTATTGCTGGCCGCTTGGAATTTTGTGCGGTGTTAAAAAATAAATATACCCCATCTGTCGGTGATTTGACAGTGCTGCCCCCCACTGGCTGTGTTAGTGCATGTCTGGCCAGGTTAGTGAATGGGTGGCTTGTGAATGTGTGGCCAGGTTAGTGAATGGGTGGCTTTACTTGTGAATGTGTGGCCAGGTTCGTGAATGGGTGGCAGTGTTCATGATTGGCTGGATGTGTGAGTGATTGGTGTCTGTCATTGCAGCTGGAGAGCTGCACTGAGTGCTTCATGTATCGCTATCAGCTGAGAAACCACATGAGTGTGCACGTGGGACACAAGGAGTTCATGTGCCAGTGGTGTGGGAAGGACTTCAGCATGAAGCAGTACTTTGATGAGCACCTCAAGGTACATACAGGTGAGATCCCATTCACCCAGTCACTAACATAACCACCCATTCACTTACACACCCACCCATCCACTAACAAGGTCACTCATTCACAAACACTGCTCCTCATTCATAAACACGGCCACCCATCCACAGACACAGGAACCCATCCACTAACCTGGCAACTTATTCACTAATACAGCCACCCACTTTACTAACACGGCCACCCATTTACTCACAGCCAGTGTATGGTGGATAGTGTGTGCCGCCGTGTAGGGTGTGTGTCAAGTGTGTCTGTGTCGAGCACTAGTTCGCATCTTGTGTAGAGTGTGCGGTGTGTAGAGTGTGCGGTAGTGTAGTAATTAGCGCGCTGGGCTTCGAACCCAGTGACCCAGTTCTGATTCCCGCTCACGGCCAATACCAGTGAAGATTATCTGAACTAGGCCTGGGCCTCCCCTAGATTAACTTAGCCTCAAATGAGTACCTGGTGCAATGTGTAAACATTGCCACTGGGGAGACAAAGGCGGCCACCGTGCCGGTCTTCATAGGTGCTCGCTAACAGCAACAGTCGGATGAAGGCCATATGGGGGATCTTTGTGTAGAGTGTGCGGTGTGTAGAGTAATTGTACGAGTCTGTGTGTGTGTAGAGTGTGCGGTGTGTAGAGTACCAATACAAATCTGTGTGTGTGCGTGTGTGTGTCACGTGTTGCAGGCGAGAAGCCGTTTGCGTGCGACGCGTGCGGGAAGCGCTTCACGAGCCGCCCCAACATGAAGCGGCACCGCCGCACACACACGGGCGAGAAGCCGTACGCGTGCGAGGGCTGCGGCCTGCGCTTCCGCTTCTCCAACATGCTGAAGGCACACGCTGAGCGCTGCCTGCTGGCACTCGAGAGGGTGGCGGCGGCAACGGCGGCCGTGAACGGGCAGCACTTTGTCCCTCCGGCCTTCCCATACCACACCGAGCATCATGGGTAGAGAAGCGGTGGGGGGGGGGGGGTAAGGCACAAGGCTTCCCGCTTGCTTCATGTGAAACCGCGAAGCAGACAGTACTGTGTACTCCACCACACCTTGTACTCGTACGCACATCCTAACTATCCACCACACACTACACACACACTAACTATCCACCACACACACTACACACAC
>CM025666.2:374433-434090 GCA_014621495.2 Entosphenus tridentatus
CACACAGAGACCCACAGACTTGCACAGACTGACACAGAGACCCACAGACTCACACAGAGACCCAAAGACTGACACAGAGACCCACAGCCTCACAAAAACCTATATTGGATCTTCTGTTGTATGTTGAACTTATTTGGAACTTTTTATCAAAGTTCCTCAAACATGCGGTAGCAGTGTACTTGTAAAAGATTTAACTACCAATTACATGGAGCCCTTACAATCTGTTTTTAGACTGGCGCACAGTACTGAAACGGCTGTGGGCCAGGTGGTAAATAATCTTCCGATGGCCACTGGCTCTGACACACTTAGCATCCTTATTTAGACGGATCACAGTGCCACCTTTGATATGAGATCCTTTTGAACTGCTGCAAAAATAACATTGGCATAACTGAAAAGGCGCTCTTCCGGTTTCAGTGTTACATCCTGTTCTATCATACCTCTTCTGGCTTCTGTTCATCGGTTCCCACTGAAGCTTATAATCGACCGTAAGATCTTGTTGCTAACCTGTAAAGCATTGAAGGGCCGAACTCACACCTACCTTAGGGACCTATTCCATCCCAATATTCCATCTCTGAATCTTTGTTCCACGTACTCAGTTTTCAATGCAACATAAGACGAAACTCCTCTCCAGGGCGACTGGGCCTTCAGCTGTGTGCCTCCCCCCCCACACTTTTGGAACGCCTTCCTCTGCCATATCAATGACTCGGGCACGATCAATGTTTTTAAGCCACGACTGTGAAGCAATTATAACTGAGATGAACTAGACATTCAGTGTGGTGTATTACAAGTGTAGAAGTGTAGTGGGTTCAATTGAGGCGCGCACTCAACTTGGAGGCAACACTATTTATTAACACATAACAACCAACGTGAACACGATACATAAGGTGGTGACCACCGTTCCTAATCTCACTCACACTCGGGGAGGGGATACTACATAACGTGATCAGGGCAGGTTAGCAGGCTGGCTGGTCACGGATGAGAGCCGGGGGCTTATGGGACCCCGGGGTCCCGCCATAAGGTTCATCAAGTATAACGGATTAAAATAATTATTTTGTGTTTTCATATTATGTACATTTTAATTTTTTTATTTTTAGCTGACCTCGTCTGGCCAAGTATGAATTCTGGCCATTTGGGGGTTCACCAATCTGGGGGTTCACTGTGTTGTCACTTGCAGCAAGAAGTGGTGGAAGATTACTTTGACGCCCACAAAACCTCAAAGGTCATCACTTCTGACCGCACGTTGTCCAAGCTGCAGTCTCCACGCCTTGACCAGGTGAGCTTACGTGCTTGGGTTGTGTGTCCATCTGGGTTACCGTTTGGTTCAGAGACCCGGACTCTAAACGGACGAAGACGCACAGTCAAATCTTGTTGGCATTTTAGCTCAGGTTTCTGTAACGAATGCTGGAAATTTTTGTTGCCACACTTAACATTTCGTAGCCAGAACAAAGACAGTCACTGCATTGCGCGTTTTCAGATGTGCTTCTGCGGCCGTCTGGAATGCTCTTCTGGTATAAGGAAGCCACTGGAGCTGTGCACTTTTAAATCATCCAGATTGAAAACGTATTTCTGTAGAACTGCTTTTTGTGTTTAGTTTGTTGTCCTTCCCCTGCACCTCCAATTAACATGGTGGGCTATGTACGGTACGAAAGAAGTTCAACATACATACAATGCATATGTCCGGAAGAGAATGTGGCAGGTGAACGTTGTAGATACCACAGCGGTGCTGGGTGGGACGTGTGTGCCGGATGGAGGGCTGATTGCCGAGACCGGCATGGCAGCCATCTCCATGAGTCCGGTGACAAAAGGGAAGAGAAGACCTAAGAGCGGATGGTGGACGGGAGCCTATTAGAGCTTTTTGTAAACGAAGTTTCTTTAGAACTGCTTTTTGTGTTTAGTTTGTTGTCCTTCCCCCCGCACCTCTGATTAGCGCGGTTGGCTACGTATGGTGTGAACGAAGTTCAACATACTGTACATACGAAGCGTGATGTTGGAAGTGGCTGCACGTTGACTGTGCAGCAGCAGCTGCTGCGGGACTGGGCTACGTGTGTGACGGCGTCGGCGTCAGCGTCGTGATACCGTTGGTGCTGTGCGCCGTGCAGGAAACCCTCGGCCGCCTGCTCAGAGCTGTGCAGCTGCCGTTCCGCGAGGAGCGCAAGCAGCTGGAGCGGGAGTACCGAGGCCTCTTTGCAAAGTGGATGACGCAGCTCAGGTCGGGACGTTCGCCCCTTGCGCTCTGTGTTGTTACAACTAAAAACATCGGTCATAGAACGGAGGGGGGACAAAAGTTACGTGAACAACAGCCCCGAGTTTTACTCATCAGAGCCCAATGAAGGGGGAGAACTGGGTGGGGATCACTAGTGGGGACACGATATCTTATACGGGGGATGGGGGGGGGTAAGAGAAAAGGTAACTAACAAAATGGGAAAAAGAGAGGGAAAGGGGGGAACTGGGGGGGGGCGGGGAAGAGAAGGGGAGGGAGGGCATAAGAGGGGAAGCCATGTAATAAAGCACCACAAATACAATAATTCACACGCGGCAGATGAACTTGTGAACTAACGTCCCACGGAGCAGCACTCCGCTCCCGCCCATTCCCGGAAGAGGGGCGCAACCCGCACAAATAGCCGTTCCCTCCACCCGACCTCCCGGCCTGCGCACCAGATTTTAGAAGCATAGGGGACCATCTGGCCCTCACTCTTGCACTCTTTGAACGCAGCTGCGCGGCACAGGGCCCAAAGTCTCAGCATGTCAAGCGACTGACGATCGCTTGTGTTGTGATCGAAACGTCGTAGTTTTTTGTTTATCTTATTTTTATTAATTTGAACCTATCTACGTGACTTTACCGAAAGACCCAAAGAACATGAATTCCTGCAGTCACGAAAGCTTTAAGTCAAGATTCAGGATTGTGATTCATGCAACTGCAATGGCTGCATTGGGTATGTGGGCCAGACCTCCCCATAGATTCTGGCTGATGGAGGAGATGTTCCGGCTAACTAAAAGTGGCAGACCCACTTCCACCGTGTACAAGATGATGCTGGCTGATTTAACTCGGTCTGTTCGGTAGACTGGGGTTCAATGTGCTGCTGTATGGACTGGGGTCCAAGCGCAATCTGCTGGAGGAGTTCAGATGCGCGCTCCTACCCAACCGCTGCCATGTGGTCATCAACGGATACTTCCCCTCCATCACCATCAAGATGGTCAGTGGTGCAGTGTAATGCGAGCTATTACACAGTAGAAGAGTTATCATGTAACACCTCAAGTTGCTGTTGCTGAGACCAACAGAGACCCACAGATTCGCTAAAACAACAACCAGTGTTTGCACCGAGTGGGCAATGACATCCCCATAGCTCTTGTGCCAAGCTAGTTTCATCACAGACTCGCACAGGGACCCACATACACACACAGAGACCCTTAGATTCACCCTGGGACACACAGACTCACAGAGACCCACAGATTGCAACAACCACTGTTTGCCACTGAGTGGTGGTAATATCCTCATTGCGATTATGCCAGGCTAGATGCACCACAGACTCGCACAGACTTGCACAAAGATGCACACACTCAAACAGTCCCACAGACTCATAAAGTGGCCCACGTGGTGTGGTGTGGTGATTGGTGTTGTGTTACCGGCTCTACAGGTGTTGAATTCAATTATATCAGAAGTTCTAGAAGATGGAATCGGCATTCGCAACCCTATGGAGCAGCTGGCTCACATCTGCTCCAGGTTCCGGCAGGGTGGGTTCAGCTTTCCGCACGTCTGCCGTCACACAGAATGACGCTATGCCACCTGGATGCTCATGAGTGTGTTGTTGCTCATCTGGCTGAGGAGGCGTCGAAGAAGTATGGTTTTCTTTTCCGTGCCAAAACTCCTTCAACTCTGAACAATCATTACTGCTGCTACACACAGCGCAGAGTCAGCTGACGCTGGAATCCTGCTACTGTCATATCTGGGGTGGAGAGCACCCAGTTCCTACATCGCTGCATCTGACAGAGTTCCGTTGTAAAGCGGTCACGGTGATTGATGACCCAATCACCCTAATCGGAGGTGCAGGGGAATGACAACAAAATAAACACAAAAAGCAATTCTAAAGAAATTAGTTTTCAATATATATTTAAAAGTGCATGCTCCAGTGGCTTCCTAATAACGGAAGGAAGTGCGTCCCAGACGGCTGCAAAAGCACATCTTAAAGCCGCGAGCGCAGTTACCGTCTTTTGGCTCGCCAAAAGCCACTGCGAGGATGACCAGAATTCGTGTGATGCTTTATGCTCCTTGACAAGATCAGCAAGGTATTGTGGTTAATTTGTGGCAAGCACTTTGTGTGTCAACGGTGCGACCTTATGAACCCGAGTGTCCGTGTTCATGTCTGCGGCAGATAGCAGCTTGGAGCTCTACCTGGTGATTCACAACATCGACGGGGAGATGTTGCGCGCCGAGCGGAGCCAGCGGGTCCTGGGCCAACTGGCCAGTCTGCCGAACGTGCACCTCATCGCCAGCGTCGACCACATCAACGGCCCTCTCAGTACGGGGACACGCGTACATTCGCTGCAGCGGTTACCACGCTGTTTGGTTCTTGCTCATAGCAAACACCGGTGACGATTATCTTAACAAGTGCTGGGCCTCCCCGAGGTCCACTCAGCCTCAAATGAGTACCTGGTGCAGTGTGTAAACATCGCCGCTAGGGAGACAAAGGCGGCCGGGCATGGTGTTGCCCACCCACCCCCTCGTGTGCTGTCGTGCTGGCCTTCTTCATAGGTCCTTCTGACTAACAGCACTCGCCCCAACAGTCCGTTAAATGCGATATGGGTGCTTCTTTGTGTGGTGTGCGTCTAAGTCTGGGAGCAGAGCAAAGTTGGCTGGTTTAACTGGCTGTGGTGCGAGGTCACGACCTACGAGCCCTACGCAGAGGAGACGTCGTACGAGAACTCGCTGCTCGTCCAACAGTCGGACTCGCTTGCGCTCAGCTCTCTCACCCACGTACTGCGCAGCTTGACGCCCAATGCCAGGTACTAAGCACGCCGATACCAAGGCCGACACACGAACACAAGACAGACACCCCGCGTAGCCTTGACAGATTTTTGACAAGTGACGTTAGCAAGCACCTATGAAGGCTGGCACGGCCCTTGAGAGGGTGTAGGTCAGCACCACGCCCGGCCACCCCCGTCTTTCCCATTGCTTGTGATTTTTTTTTACATACAGCACCAGGTACTCGTTTAAGGCTGAGTCTACCAAGGGTAGCCCAGAACCTGTTCAGATATTCGTTACCGATATTTGCTGCTAGCAGGAATCAGACTTGGATATTTGCCAGGTGCAATCCACACCAGGAGTGTTAAAATCGTTTCTCTTGTTGCATCACCGGTAACGGCATGAAGGACCCAGTAACTATTGCCAGTTACCAGGTGCTGCACGTATAGAAATGTCTAGAGCGACAATTGTAACATTTGACCTTGTGTGATTAGAAGGGGAGCTCTCACAGCGGTGGTAACTGTTGGCAAATCGCTGAAATAAAAATCCAAAGGTTGCAGGGTCGATTCCGTGTCCCGTTGCGGCAGTTGAAACAATGGTGCAAGGTTCCTAATGCCCCCATAATGCATCGTTGCTCCTGTCCATCTAGCAGCAGTATTGTAGCAGTGAAGATTGTGGTTATCACCTCCCAAAGGTGAAATAGGAGAAACTCCGACTTTGCCAAAACCCAGCCTTCCACTAAACCCAATCCCTGAGTGCAGACAACCCAAACAACCAGCTATGAACACAAGACGGAGTCCAGTCACAACTTGGTTTTCTTGACATTTATTCTCAATCTCACCTCCTGAAACGGTCATGGTCCAATGTAAAATAAACCACAGTATTGTATGAGTTATACAAACAAAATCTCACTTGCATGCGTCTCAAACCATGGACCTATCAAGATAACCAATTTCTGGGGCACGAGTCGAGGCAAAGAGAAAACGAGTAACTGGTGTTTGAAAAGAACAACACAAGCAAATATGAAAGGATTTTCAGCGGTTACAGGGCAATGGAATAATGCAAGTCACATGAACAATATCAACATTCACAACATAGTCTTAATAGTTAGTGATGAAAGTCTAGACTCAAGTGCTCAGTCAAGGAAGGGGTGTGAGCCTCAACTCACGAGTATCAAACACAGGCCGATCAGTGCTGCACAGACTCCTCCAGTCTCAATAAAGATTCTGATTCTGTTAAAGGTCTCGGGACTCGCTGACCAAGGTGCGGGGGTCACGAGCTCATAGGGATCGAAGGTCTAGGGCACAGACCGAGTGACGTTTCACAGCTGTCAGGGTTCGTACGTTTTTGGCACTGGAACGAGTAGAGTTGCAGAGGTGATGAGGTTGCAAAGCTGAGTTGCACTGCTTAATAGGTGGGAGTGAATCGGTCGTGCTGGATCTCCAGTCACCGTGACCGCTTGACTCGGAACTCTGTCAGCACCAGGGAGGGAGGGAGAGGGTGCTCCACCCCAATTATGACGGCAGCAGGATTCCAGCTTCAGCTGACTCTGTGGTGTGTGTAGTGTAGCAGAAGTAATGATTGAGCAGAGTTGAAGAGGCTTTGGCAGGGAGATAACAACCACGCTTCCTAGATGCCTCCTTAGCCAGATGAGCAACGCAGCCATTCCATGACAGCTAAGATAAGATTTCTGTACCAAGGATATTAATGGTTTGACTTTCGATGAGAACATCATTGTTCAATATAACGGGAGCAACTGTGGAATGGCTGGCATTGTGTGTGGGTATTATCATTGACTGGCTGTCTGTTGCATGGAACGTGACCATTTACAATCACTCTCCTTACAGGGGAATATTCCAGCTGCTTGTGGAGCATGAGATCGACAATAAAAACAACCCCTCCAACCCAGGTGAGAGGCTCTCTCCACACCTACCCAACTTGCCGTGCGTCGCCGACACTGCCACTCGTGACATCACGGCTGCTGTTTGAGTGTACCGTTAACATCTCACCGCGGTGACGACATGTTACCTGTGCAGGAGGTCGTGGGTTCGATACTGACCCTGACGCCTGCTGTATATTTGAAGTTTGTGTGTCACTCTCCCTGTGGTCGTGTGGAATTTCCTTCGGGTCCAGTTTTTCCCTCATTTAATATCAACATGCAGTTAGCTGCTAATCATTTCCACGTGATAAGCCACTTCGTTGAGCTATCAATAATGGCCAGGTTGCGTCTAAAAAAGTGCTATTTAGCTCAAAGGGCCTTATTTGGGAAAATAAAACATAGTTTTAGTTTGGTATTGTCTGAATTGTACCAGTTCATATGCTCAAATCCTGGTTGAGTGTTGACTTAATGATCGTCTTTTGGAGTTTAATAAAATGAGTAACCCTTTGTAGGTAGTCAACAGTGATTGTGCTATGGAGAGCCTCGTCCCTGACATATGAATGTGGAATTTCCACCGCTTACTGCAAAGGGCTGTTTTGTGGATTTTGACGTAACTTTTTCTCGTCCAACAAATGCGTCCCATGTATTGCACGAGTTGCTGCTGATTGAGTGTGTGTGGTCTCTGCGGGGAGTGGTGGCGCAAGGGTTAGAATACCGCGCTGCAAACCCAGCGACCCGAGTTCACTTCCTGCTCACGGCCAACACCAGTGACGATTGTCAGAAACTGGTCCTGGCCCTCCCATAAATCGACTCGGCCTCAAATGAGTACCTGGTGCAATGCGTAAACATTGCCACTCTGGAGATAAAGGTGCCTGGGCGTGGTGCTTGTCACCCACCCTCTTGTGTGCCCGTAACCGACCTTCATCGGTGCTCGCTAAACAGCACTTTCCCTAACAGTCTCTTGAGGCTATACGAGAGATCTTCGTCTGTTGTGGTCTCGTGGCGGCCACGTCACGCCAGGGCTGCCCTGCTCGAGGCTAATGCGAGCTGCGTCGCTCAGGTTTGTCGTTCCAGGACTTCTACGAGCGCTGCCGAGTGGCGTTCCTGGTGAACAGCGACCTCACCCTGAGAGCGCAACTCACCGAGTTCCGCGACCATAAACTCATCCGCACCAAGAAGGTGCCCTGCTGTGCCCCGCTAGGGATGCGTGTCGCTGTCGCTTGCCGTCGCGTTCACCTCCACGCTGAGATTCAATGCTGCGGTCATCCCCCTAATCCAGGGTTGGCAACCTGCGGCTCTGGAGGCTCATGCGGCTCTTTAGGGACCACTTCGTGACGTTATTCACATGCGTTAAGGCTCCTGAGATATTGAGATTTTTTACCGAATTTGAAAAGAATGGGCTATTTTTGTTATCTTGGTTGCCAACCCCTGCCCTAGTCACTTACTGGACCCCCCTCCCTGCCCATGCCGAGTCGTTGTGTGTGCACTGCTCCCGTAGCTGGCACAGACCAGGTGGGTAAATATGGGGAGTGACTTTTATTTCATTTTAAATAGGTGGTGACATGACCCAGAGGGAGGTTCGCGGTTCGATTCCGGTAGGCTGCCCTGGTTAACACTGCCATGTGTAGATTTGAAAACGAACTAAAGGCGTGTATTACATGTATAAACGTTCTCAGTCTTATCCAGACCACCAGCTTAAGAGACATTTGGCAGCAGTGATCATTGATGACTGTGCTATGCTGATGAGTCCTAATGAAGATGAAACCGTTCTACAGGTGTCTTTATTTCATTGCTGCCCGTTGGAACTCTTTAACTTGGTGGTTCTAAACAACAACATTGTCACACGTTCAATTCTGTAAATGACTCAATTAGGATTATTTTGTATGTATGTTGAACGTCTTTCACACTAATTAGCCAATCGTGCTAATCAGAGATGCAAGGGAAGGACAACAAACTAAACACAAAAGCAGTTCAATAGAAATTAGTTTTCAATTGAAGTGCATAGGTCCAGTGGATTCCTAATAGCGTTCCAGATGGCTGCAGAAGCACATTTTGTTTACTGATATTCTCCTAAACGACACGAATGATGACTTTTGTGAAATAAGAGTTTTAAATCTTGATTTAAAGCTTTCGTGATTGTAGGAATTAATACTCTTTGGGTATTTCGGTCAAGTCACTTAAATAGAAAATAAATCACGACGTTTCGATCGCAACAGGTGAGAGAGAGAGAGAAAGCTGCTGAGACAAGGTCTTATATAGGCCTGAGATGGGTGCATCAAGGTAGGTGGGTGGAGCTAGAGATGGTCCAACCACAGAGGCTGGGGCAGTGGACACCCAGCCTGTCAATACAAAGACATCCAACCTAGTAATGAAACTCAGAGAGTCAGTTAACATCGGTAGAAAGGATGGAAACATCATAGCAAGTTAAGACTTTACCTGGTTAATCACGTCCTTCAAATGATTGCTCAATTTGTACGAATTTTCTCGGTTGAAGTTGTGTCTTTATATATCTGGATGGCTTCATGAACAAATCTTTGATGATAGCCAGTAGGTTTGCAGAGTACCTTCGTCTTGGAAAAATCAATATCGTGTGAGCCCACAGTGTTAAAACAATGATCAGCCACGGCCGAGGTATTGGTCCTGCCGTGTTTCAGATCCGCCTTGTGTTCACGAACACGGTCTGAGACGTGTCGCTTAGTTTCCCCAATGTAACTACTGCCGCAGACACAGCTTAGTTTGTAGACGCCGGGGTATTGCATGTCAGGGATGACATCCTTCACAGATTGGAGCAGATCACGAATTTTATGTGCTGTGTTGAATCGAACCTGGATCTTGTGTTTGTTTATGATTTTGGAAATATTTTTGGTGACCCCTGCTATGTATCGCAAGGTGATGGTTTTGATTGGGTCCTCAGATGTATTTTTCCCAATGGTTGGGGTGACAGCTTTGCGGATTGTGCGGTCCGAATATCCATTCATCTTGAGGGCTTTGGTGTACGTGCTCCAGTTCACTGGCTAGGTGGTGCTGGTCGGAGATGCAGCGGGCCCTATGGTGTAGGTTTTTGATGAGGGAATTCTTCTGGGCTGGATGGTGGTGGGAGTCAGGTTTTAGATAGGCATCCGTGTGGGTGGCTTTCCTGTAGACAGTGTCCCAATGAGCCATCTGGTCTCTTATCGATTAAAACATCCAAGAATGGTAACTTGCCATCCTAAGAGTTTTTCCGTGTTTGCAGGGCGCTGATGGAGTGGAGTACCTGAGCATTCCGATCGACGCTTCGACGCTCAGCAGCTTCATGGAAAACCAAGACCTGGATTCGTGAACAGAGCGGTAGGAATAGTTGGGCCCATGCTCTGGATTGGACGTGGATATAACTCCGGACGGAGCGTTGTACCCCTTGCATTGATCATCACAAGAGGCTTAAGTGGCTACTGCATCTATGAGGCTAAATCTAACACTTGAGTCAAATCAGGAGGAGGCTGCACATGCAATGTCTAACAATCATGACGTAGACAGTTCTACCTCACACAGCTATCCCTCAACAAGATAATAAATAAAGTGTTTTTTTTACACATCCCATCAGCCATACAGTATTGCTTTCTGTGAGTGTATAATTTCAGCAGCTCCTTGATTTCAACACAATCAAAACTCTGGACCCGTTTCAACTTTCAGCGTCTTATCATCCGTCAGCCCCACGTGAATTAATGCTGGCGAGTTGCCAGACGTGTATAGGTAAGAGGACCTTCTCTGTGAGATATGAGTTCTTGTTCGACACGAAACCCCGTAGTTTTGTGTTACACAATGTATTGTGCCTTTTGACAAGGGACTACCGTTTTTCATGGAAAAAGAACGTCTAATACACTGTAACATGATCACAAATGTATGTTCATAGCTTCAAAAAGTCAGTCTCCACTTGTTCGCCATCATTGTCAACACGTGCCTGGAATCTTCTCCAGGTGGTTTCCAGAGCCTGGAGGCACATTTCTTGTGGTATTGTTGCAATTTCTCGGAAGTGTCAACATTTTTTTGAAGCACCCTGTTTACACACGAGTCTTTAGGGTTTGCAGGAAACATTCACAATATAAGAATCGTAAATTAAAAGTGTGTTTATCATGAGTCCGGTTTAATGTCAACACACGTGCCTGTGTCAGCTGCTGAGTCTGTAAGATTACCTTCAGTGATATCACTGATATGATCTGTCACATCAGTGACGTCACTGATATGACCCGTCACAAAACTCACATTCAACAATAACATGCTCGTCTTGTCATGAAAAACGTACGTACATATTCGGCGACTTTTCAGGCAATAGCCCTTCTTCATAGCACATAATGGGTCATTGTTCAGCCTATTATATCTGTTTCCTTATAAAGCCACTCGTTGATGAAGGTGTTGAGTTTGATTTGTGCTTGGTTTGCCATTGTCAGTGCAGTGTTATCAATTGTTTTCTCTCAAAGTGGCCTTTTACGTTTGTAAATGGTATTTGGTAAATAGTCACATGGCTATTTTGCCTGAAAATAAATGCATATGCCAATCACTCTTTGGTTGTTTGTCCACTGTTCATCCTTCATGCTGGGAGGGTGCAATGTTGTTTACACAATTTCTGATCACAGGCTGAAAACGTCAAGCGGCCAGCAACAAACAGCTCGTTCGAAGCTGTAATAATAGATAATTATTACAGCTAATAGATGAGGGTTGAATTGAGAGGTTAATGTGAAAAGGCTCCCATAGACTTCAATGTTAAAGACTCCCATAGACTGCAATGTTAAAGTCTCCCATAGACTGCAATGTTAAATCGTCCCATAGACTTCAATAAGCACAAACACCAGCTAGGGGGGAGGACCTCTTGCCCCCCCCCCCCCCCACAGTCTGTGTGTGTATGGGGTGCAGTGGTTTAGCGCATTGTGCTGTGAACGCAGCGAGGTGAGATTCCCGCTCACGGCTCACATCATCAGTGACGAGTAATATGTGGACTGGCCCTGGGTCTCCCCTAGCTCGACTCAGCCGCTCCCCACACCACACGCACACACGTGTACACACACACACGTGTACACACACACATGTGTGTACACACACACGTGGACACACGTGTACACACACACGTGTACACAAAGATCCCCCATATAGCATTAACAGACTGTAGGGGTGTTGAGACCGACACGCCCGTGACTCGCTGGATTTCGTGCTCTTATGAGCATCCGACGTCCCTTTCAGTCAAAATTGTTAAAATAAATACAGAAATATCCAGGCACGAATTCCCCGCCAGCCCAGATGAAGCTGTCATTTGTGATGGAAGCGCCTTGGAGCTTTCGTCTACACAGAGCATCGGGACTCAAAGCCTCGCGGGCCCCCCACCCACCACGCTCCGAATTTCCGCAATCACCCGATGATTGTGAAGCACGTCAAGAGCCAATTAACATTGAGATCTCGGTGGGCATGAGTGTGTGTGCACGTGTTCCACATATGTGTATACATATTCAGTGTGTATTCATGTTCAGTGTGTGTACACGTATTCCTTGTGTGTGTGTGGATACACGTAGCCAGCATGACCAACCACTGCATGCACAAGAAGCTTCTGTTTGGCCGGGTAGAGGGGGCTAAACGGGCACGACACGGACTCGAGAAGAGATGGAGTGATGCGGCACAGGAGGACGTGGAGCTGAGTGGAGTTGCCGAAGACTGGTGCCAGCGGTGTCAAGATCGGCCTCTGTGGAGGAGGCTCGTGAATGACGCAGTTGGAGGCAGTCGCCCTCCAACTACAACGGAGGGCGGAGGAGCGACGCTCACAACAACGAGCGGAGCTCCGGGCGGCTAAATCCAGCAAGTTGGCGCAGTAGGGGACACAGGTGGCTCGTCAATCTACCAGTCGACCCGTGGCGCCGGGGACCGTCCCGTGACCTCCTGCTAGCGAGCCTTCGACACTTCACGTGGCCTCAAGGTGCACCTGGCCTGGCACAAGCGTTGTGGTGACGTCACCGTGATAAGGCACTTCGTTGAGATACTCTTAGGCTTTTTCGGTAAAGTCACGTTGGTAAATAATATAAATAAAATTAATAGAAGTAATAATAGAAATAAAATAATCAATCACGACGTTTCGGAGGCAACACAGGCTTCCGTCTTCAGGTGGAACCGTCACAGCACGATTGCTGTATCAAGTAAAGAGCTGTCATTTGTGGCCAGGTCGCTCCTGAAAAATGAATTAATAGCTCGGTGGGTTTTACCTGGAAAGATAAAACTTTGTTGAGTTTTCATCGATACATTTTAAGTGATTTGTTTAGGTCCCATGATGATTTGTTTACCTTTCATATACTTTGTACTCCTACTGTGTGTTTCTTTGTTGTTGTAACGTTCTGACCCGCTCCTATTGGACATGTGAAAAATAGCTTTGTGGCTCATCAGATTCCTCCAGTATAATACATATTCTGATTCTGATAACACTGAGCCGTATCAACTTGGAGAAACGATTTCAGCATTAAGTAGAAGAGGCGATATCGATCATCGCTCTGGCCCTTCCTCATTGATCGACACAGCGAAGTTGCCGAAAGGAGGGTGGGGGTGAGGTCAGCTATATAGTGACGTCATGCCCAATGTCATCTGGAGCAGAATGGAAGGGTGGGCTGTGTAGTGACGTCATGCCCCATGTAACATACGGAGTGGAAGGATGGCTGCTTAGTGACGTCATACTCAATGTCCATATAAGGAGCAGAGTTCAAGTTGGGGAGCTACGTAGTGACGTCACGCCCTATGTCCATACAAGGAGTCGAGAGGAAGTGTGGGCTTCGTCGTGACGTCATGAGCACACGCAGCTGCGGCACCGTGGCCGCCCGGGCCACCTCCATGGTGTCCCCCTGCTCGTGGTCCTCCACTCGGGCCCAATTGCTCCTCGCCTGCCCTCCAACCACCCGGCCAGCCGAGTGATTCCCCTGTGAAGACGAGGAGGTGAGCATTGCCATGGACCACCATCCTGCCAGCTGTCGGAATCGGAAAATGACAGTGGGAATATACATTCAACGCGTTCATAGCAACGGCGGTCCCTCTCAGCGGCCTCCTATCCGACAGGCGTCCCTAGAAACGGCGTCCGGAAGAAAGGCGGCGTATCAATGACTGGCCCTAGCAACAAGGGCATCCCTAGCAACAGCAACGCTAGCAACGACGTCCCTAGCAACGGCGGTCCTCGCAGCGGCGTCCCTAGCAACAGGCGTCCGTAGCATCAGGCGTCCTTAGCAACGGCGTCCGTACCACGGCACACATGCAGTGACTGGCCATGTCAATGGCCTCCCAAGCAAAGGCATCCCTAGCAACAGAGGTGTGTAGCAACGGCATCCCTTCAACGGCATCGCTCGCAACGGTGTGTCTAGCAATGGCGTCCCTAGCAACGGCGACCCTAGCAACAGGCTTCCATAACAGGCGTCCTTAGCAACGGCGACCCTAGCAACGGCGACCCTAGCAACGGCATCCCTAGCAACGGCGACCCTAGCAACAGCACGAACCTATCTTGCGTTAGGTGCTGACTTCTGCTCTTGGAGTGTAATGGATTTGATTGTGTAATTGATGTTGCTTAGCCTGCATTTATTTGGGTGAATAAATATTGCAGCCTAAGCGTTATTGTTTTGATGTTTCTCCTTCAGAATTAGAATATTTATTTATACTGCAGGAACCCGATGAACTATAAAGTTATTTTTCACAGATGTCCAGTAGTGGTCAGAACGTCATAACAACAAATAATACAAAAACACGACGGGAGTGCAAAGAATAGAATAGATAAGTAAATGACAAATAAATCTATAAATAAAACTAAACTTTTTTTTAGATTACCAGGTAAGGCCCACTGAGCTATATCACTTTTTCAGAAGCCACCTGGCCACAAATGATAGCTAAACGAAGTGGTATTCTTGGTTCTTTCGGTAAAGTCACGTAGAAGGGAAATAATAAAAATTAAACATAATAAAGAACAGAGTTGTCGGACAGCTCTGTTCTTCTCCTGAGGACGGCTGCTTGCGTTGTGGCCGAAACGTGAGAATTTTATTGTTTTATTTGTATTATTTTATTATTACCCTTCTTCGTGACTTTACCGAAAGAACCAAGAATATGAATCCCTGCAGTCACGAAAGCTTTAAATCGAAATTTAAACGAAGTGGCTTATCATCATGTGAAAATGTATAGCAGCCAAATACTCTTAAAATTATGTTGATTCTAAATGCGGAGGGAAATATCAGAGGACCCCGGAGTAAGAATCCACGAACTCTGTGTTATATTGGTGTGGTCTGGGACTGTTTTGTTGTTCTTGCTGCCTTGCCCAACCTTCATAAGTCGTACTTATATAATACATTTATTCATTGTTGATATTTAGTAGCTTGCTTACCATTTTCTCGGGGCAAGTGGAACCCAGTCTTTGTCTTGTTTCCTGCTGCAACTTTCTGACCCGCCCATGTCGGTGGCGAGACGTTAACTACCTCGCCCGCTGTATGTGGGGTCCTGGGTTCGATCCCGACCCGGACGATGTCTGCTGTATGTTTGGAGTTTGAATGTTTCTCTCTCCCCCTGGATGCATGGGGTTTTCTCCGGGTCCTCCGGTGTTGTCCACTTCGCTGAGCTGTCATTTGTGATTGCCAGGTCGCTTCTAAAAAATAGCTACACAGATCAATGGGCTTTACCTGATAAATATATAAATGTTTCGTTAAACCCTCCACCACCCGACACAGCCAACTTGTAAGGGTTGTCACGTAAACAGAACGTGCCAATTCGTCACTAGTACAGCACTAGTGTATAGTGTAGTGTATAGTGTAGTGTATAGTGTAGTATTCTCGTACAGCGCACCGGTGTGTTGGAGAGCCAAGCCACAACATTTACAATCTGAGTTCGACGTTTCGCCAGTGATTACAACTAGCTTCACCAGGCGACAGCCTTATTTGTGGAGAAGTCTTAACTGTTTCGTTCCTTATATAGAGGCGTAGATGTGTTGACCACGCTTCTGCGCTCTTGCACAATGCATGTGCGTTATGCGAGCCCTTTCAACTTGTCCTCCCTGTCGATTGTGTTTATTAAAATAGCCCTACCAATAGTAATCCCTAATGAAGTACGCTGCCCTTTGTAGGCAAGCATTTAAATAATGTATTATTAGATGATTCGCTTCCACACAACACTAAGGCGGTAGCTATCCGAACGGTTAAAGTTATTTTAAAATCCTTTATATTAAGTTCACTTGCGCGCTTGCTTGCTTGCTTACGACCGTGCAAATCTTTCGGTCGTTTTTTAACCCACTTCCCGTGATCCAATCGAGCTGACATTTTCCACACAGATTCGTTGTGCGTGACAATTAATGTTCGTGAAATTTCTTTTTCCTAAATTTTACACTTTTTAGGACAAAAATATAATATTTAATTAAGAATTTTTAATGCTGCCATGCAATCATCTGACCCATAGGTGGCAGCCATCTCAAGCCAGAGGACGAGAGGACTCTAGCCGCCACGCATATAAAGGATTTATAGTGAAAAACTTTGTTTTTACGGGTTATCTTATTATTTCTTTAAATTTAGATAGATTCTCGAATTAGTCTTGGCCAGTAGTAGCTGGGTTGGCACAAAACTTCAACATTATCAAAACCAATTAAGTGTTGTATTTGGGAGAATTTAATATTTCTCTGATATTTCTCTTATGTTCTTTTAGTCTTGTGCTGATCGTTCGTCCTGTTTGCCCAACATAACATTTAAGACACGTGTTAAACCTTTCCTTTCCTATACTTTGCACTCCTTTCGTGTGTTTGTTCTGTTTGTTGTTGCGATGTTCTGATCCGCCCCTACTGGGCAGCTGTGAAAAAGATCTTTATAGCTCATCGGATTCCTCCAGTAATAATACAAATTCTTATCACGTCGGCTTTCGCCACCAATATTATCCGTAATAAAGGTTTGTTTATATTATCCACAATTAAGGGGCGGGGGGGGGGTTTACAAAAAACACCTTTATTATTTAAATATTCTGATATTGTTAAGCAAACGAGTCGCGCGCAAATATGGTTTATGTTAATGTATGTTAATGTATGTTAATATATGTTAATGAGGCCCCGCGCGGACGTGACGTCACCGCTGCGCGGCGTTCGAACGCGCGCGCGCTGCTGGCGGGAAACAGAAGGAGGGAGTCGAGAGCAGCAGCCACCACCAACACCTCCTCCTCCACCTCTACCTCCTCCTGTTCCTTCACTACAACGCCTCGCAAGCAGCAGCAGCGATCGCAGCCGACGATTAACCCGCCAGGCTGAACGTGAACAGCTTCGTCGCCTTCCCCCCGAGCCCGCCGCTCGTCCACTCGGCTTTTTGTTAGTTTCCAGGGCAAGGAGCCCGCCTCAGAGAGGTATAATCATCGCTGGCGAGTCGCTCGCTCGTGTGTTGTGTGTGCGGGATGTTTGTCTGTGTGGTGACTTAAAGGGGTTAATCAGTGGGAGCTACTCTATTAACGGTTTGGGGTGAGGTTGATTGTCTTCGAGAAACGTGGGGGTCGTACATCGCCGATGTGTGCGCTTGGTCATTTAGAGTAGAGCAGCGTAGCTGCGGTAAGCACAATAGACATCTCGGCTCGTGGCTAATTCGCGGTTAAACCAGCCATTCCTGTGCTTAATTGGTGAACATGGATCGTCGTAATTAGTTAAGAGCTGATGAATGTGTGATGTATACGACGTGGTTGTTATAGCCGTGTGAGGGCAATGCGCCGTGCGTTGTGAGCCCCGTCCCGCCATTCGTTTCAATGACGACTTGCGAGGAGGAGTATCATCCTCATCACTATGAAGCTCTTGCCTCTATTAATTTACACGAGCACCCACCGAGAGGGGATGGGGATCGTAGATCTGTGAGTTCCTTTCCGCGTGTGTGTCGCTAAGGTGCGAGGGGGCTCGAGAGCGAATTGCGCGCGGTTTTGGTTTCCGCGCCCGCAGTTTGAGCGGGAGTCGCCAACTCGGCGCTGGCCGAAAGGTTTCTCTGGAATTTGGCGATGTTCAATTCAGCCCCTTAGTTTGCTCTTCTTTTGTTGTTGATGTGCGTTGTGTCTCAGGTTAAAACAATACCAAAAGCCCAAATCAACTTCGCCGCGACAAAAGCTGCTTGAGCTGGATTCTGCCGCGAAGAACATGCTCCGGAGGAGGTGAGATGGACGATGGTGGTGGTGGTGGTTGTGGTGATGATAATGATGGTGGTTGTGATGATGATGATGGTGGTGGTTGTGATGATGATGGTGGTTGTGATGATGGTGGTGGTGGTTGTTGTGATGATAATGGTGGTGGTGGTTGTGATGGGTGTGGGGAGCGGTAGAACATCGGTTAAGCGCGCTGCGCTACCACCAACCCGGCTTCCCGAGTTCGATTCCCGCTCACGGCCAATAACAGTGACGATTATCTGAACCGGTCCTGGGCCTTCCGGTGGTCGGCTCGGCCTCAAATGAGACAAAGGCGGTCGGGCGTCGTGCTGGTCACCCAGCCACTCGTGTGCCATTCCGGCCTTAATAGGTGCTCGCTAACAACACTTGCCTCAAGAGTCTTTTGCAGGCTGTACAGGGGATCTTTGTTTTGGTTGTGATGGGTAAGATGGACCCCATGAAATTCGGCGGGATCGCGTATTTTGCTTCATATTTAATTTGTTAATCTTTCGAATTTTTTTACGTTATTGGTTGCGTCCTGTTGAGGGAATGGCCGATGAGTGGTGAGGATAGGGGAAGTGGTTGTGTGGGATGGACTAATTCCATAACATCGGCGGGACCACTTTTTTTTGCTGATTTATTTAAAACTCGCGCCTTTCAACTTTTGCAAGCAATCGTTTTTATTTGGCAATTTTTTTTTACACATTTCTGCTGTTTAAACGTTTGTAGTGAATTGTGGAGTAAGACGTGGTGGTGTGGATTGTGTGAGATGGAGTAATTGTTTCATATTCTTTGGGTCTTTCGGTTATTTTCTTTGAACCTATCTATGTGACTTTACCGCAAGACCCACAGAATGAATTCCTGCTGTCACGAAAGTCGAGTAATTGTTTCATTTGAAATTGGCGGGACCATATTTTGATTTTAGGTACATATAGCCTCGCTTATTAAAACTCTTAAATAATGTATTTTATTTCTCACTGTTTACACAGGCTGCTGTTCAGAGTTAATACGGTGGATGGAGGGGTGGTCGTGGTGATGAGATGGACTAACAATGTTTATAAAGTTCGGCTGTACAACATTTGAACTCTAATTTTATTTAATCTCGGTTTTTCCAAATGTTAAATATTTGTTTTTTATTTAACCATTTTAATGTTTTAGACCCACTGCTTGTTTGGACTAAATGATGGCGGTGGTCAGAGATGGGAGTAAAGTTATTTTGGTACCGCAATGAAGTTGGCTGGACCACGATTGACTTCCCCATTTCATCTTACACCATCCGATTTTGAGAATACCATCATCACCCATGTTCAATCCGCTGTTAGATAATGGTTCCCCAAAACGGCCACCAACCCCTCCAATCCGGCGATGTAACGATCCACCAACCACCTGCACATTAACCGATTTCGTTGCTCCATATCCTTGGGAGATGCTGTCTTGACGCATTCCATTTCTAGAGCGCCGATGTGACGAGATGTTAACTAGCTCGCTGTATATTTCGAGTTTTCATAGTATTTCCCTGTGGTCGCGTGGACTTTTCTCCGGGTCCTCTGGTTTTCCCCTCCACATTTAGAATCAACATATGTTTGGCTTCAATCTATGTTTTAGAGTGTTTGGCCGCTATACATTTCCACACGATAAGCCTCAGTGGGCTATACTTGGTTAAATAAAAAATGTTTACTTTTAATGTTTAATATTATCGCTTGATTTCTTGTAATTTTTAACACTTTGCTGTGATTGTCGTTTGTTTCATTTTGTCCAAGCAGCAGTCGGCTGGTGACCAAGAGGGAGAGAAGTGATGAGAATGGCTCATTTGTACTGCGGACGAGGAAGAGAAAGTGCCAGGTAAGTGGAAGCCAGTGAATGTCTTGCAAGGGGTTTCTTCCAAGCTGGTGTACTTGTAGCGACATCGTCGCATGTCGCCGTGTGCGGGACTTACCTGGCCAAGGCTCGCCATGTGACGTACTGCCAGGATGCAGTACCAGCCCCAGGGTAAAGGGGGCAAGAAGGGGGACCCACCCGAGGACCCCCAGAGGGGGAGCTGAGGGGACCCAGGGCTAAGGAGGAGCCTACGCGTGGGTCCGAAGAGTAGGTGGGGCTGAGGGTGGAGGAAGCCTCGCACAGGGGGATAAAAGGCTGATCCCCGGGTGGGGATCGAGACTGCGAACTGCTGGGAAGATGCTGTGCCCCAGCCCGAAGAGTAGTTACACATGGGAACTCAGACTCGAGGAGGAGAGTTAGGGTAGTTACGCTGTGGCGAGTGTTAGGCTAGCTAGATCGGTGGGTTACCACCGTAGTTAACCCGGGTGAAGGGGCCGTCACCCCTTCTGTGTTAATGTTAATAAACGTGTTGCCTCCAGAGCTCGACTGAGTCTCCGTTATACCCACCACATACTGGTAGAGAGACCTCGTTTTCTCGGTCATGTCACTTGTGCCCACCGTGTGAATATTCATCGTGCCCTGGTAACTGGATACTGTGCCAATGTAATAGTTAACACACTTGCTGAATCAGAATATCTATACTGGAGGAATCCGAAGAGTTCTGATGCTCTTTTTCACATATGTCCAGCAGGAGTAGGTCAGAACTTTGGGAGTGCAATTTATAGGCAAGGTAAACAAATTTTTCAGCGTGCAAGTTGAAATGATGGACAAAAATTCTTAAATTCCCCGATTCTGTCTTAACTGCCACTATAAATGGGTATACCAGAGTCGATTGGTAGATTTGAGTGTGGTGGGTTGAAGTATCTCCTCCCAACACTCTCCACAGATGTCTGGCCAACCTGGAAGAGTAGACCAAATACAGAAAACCCTCTCCTCCCTCCACCCCCGAGTGACTAGGCAGCTTCTCCTTCCCTCGTTTCACGTCGCTGTGCTGCGTTACTACGGTACCACCTTGGGTTATGGTGCAGCGTGCGTGCAGGCAACAGGCACCACGACCGTCTCGCATATGCATGGAACGCTTTGCGACATGGCGGTTGTCCTCCGCAATATTAAGGTTTGGATACAGAAATGAGGAAAATTGTGGCAGAATGAGAAGACCATTGATTGGCAAGCTCTTTATGTAGTGTGTTGTCCTTCCCTCACACTTGGTGGTGGTGATGTTCATGGTGGTGATGTTGAGGTACCTGCATGATGAGGAAGTGGGGGAAGTTGACGTTGATAGTGGTGATGTGGCCGCCTTCCGATATTAGGAAGCCACTGGAGCTATGTATGCACTTTTAAATCTAGATTGAAAAATAATTTATTTAGATCTGCTTTTTGTATTTAGCTTGTCCTTCCCCTGCACCTCCAATTAGTACGTTTGGGTACGTACGGTGCGAAAGAAGGTCGACATACATACATACATTCCCTCTTGTGGGTTTAGCCATCACAGTTTTGCACCAAATTATTTAGGTACAGTTTGCAAAACGTGCCCTGAGTGGCTAGCCCATTTACCGCGAGATTCCTGCACGCATCGCAACTGTACTGCTCGCGATGATGCTGCCACTACGGAAGAACACACGCGCCATTTTGTCTCCACCTCGTCTCACATGCGACCCATCGTGGATCCCAGGTCACGCGGTGTTCCCAGTCCCCAGTGAGGTGCAGCCACACCATTTTTGTTTCTGCAATGTACAGTACTGTACACGGATATGTGTACAGTATTGTAATATCTATAGATATATATATATATTTTCATTTTATACATTAACCGCACAAGTTATGTTTAACACGAGAAAATATGAACCATATTTTACATTCAAAATACTTTCTGTTTTAACGTTTGATTGATGTAGGGTAGCTTAAAACAAAAGAAGAATGTGTCGTATTACGAACCATGAACGAAACCCTCGTTTTCCCATCTAACTTGAGTTTGTGGATTTGCCAATTGCGGCTATTTTCGTGAACATAACCGCCACGATGGGCAAGAGTTTGCTGTACTCCAGAATACAATCAGAATAGTTTGGAATGGAAAAATTTGATAAGCTATGAAGCTCTTTGTCACAGATGTCCTGTAGGGGTGGGTCAGAACGTTACAACAACAAACAATTAAAAAAACCTGATAGGAGTGCAAAGTATAGGAAAGGTAACCCTTCTCGTGGAGGCAAACCACCTAGCAGCGGCATTAGAATGCAATTGCAGGGCTGCAGCTTTGCCTAGTATATGTAAAAAAACATTTCTTAGAAAACTAATTTCTTTCTCACGGTTTTTTATGTTTAATTTGTTGTCTTTCCTCCGAACCTTCGTACGGTACGAAAGAAGTTCAACATACGTACATAATGTCCTCTTTCTCACTGGGTCTTTGTTTCATGTGTTCCTTGTCTCCTGTCCAGGAATATGAAGATGTGCCTCCTGTGTACGTGCGCTCACCCCACCAACGCACCAATCGGAAGCATCTGCATGAGATTAAGGTGTGCAACCGACGCGGTGGTGATGTTATCTTCCTCACCTCGGATGCAGGCGAATGGGGGTTCGATCCTGACCCCGATGCCTGTATATTTGGAGTTTGCATGTTCTCCCCGTGGTCGCGTGGATTTTTTTCTCCAGATCCTTCGGTTGTTCCCTCCACATTTAGAAACATGCATTCAAATTATTTAGATTATTTTGCTCCTGACATCACGAGGCGTCTTATCGTGGCTTGGAGTTTGTGACGAGGAGATGTAACGGGCCTCGTTTGCTCGCTCACCCACGGGCTCAACTGCAACGGTTGTTGAGTTACTGGGAAAACGGTGCGAATATTTACTTCTGATTTTTAACTTATCCTCGCGAGGAGGGAACAATACCGTGCGTGGTTATCCGCAAGAACCCGTTTTCGTTTAAGGGTGGCATCGGCAGCAGAGCACGGGCACTGATGTGGTTTGGTTGTGCCGCATGTTTTGCCGCGTAGCTTGGCCGGCTGGACGAGCAGGTGTTGGAGCTACGCGACGTCGAATCGTTGGTGACGCCAGACAAGGAGCCACGCGACCTTCCGCATTTCTCCAAGAGCCGCTGCGCCAGCGTTGGCCTGCTCCCGGACCGACCCTCGCCACTGCCAGTGCTCGGGTACTGAAAACATTGGCGAATATATGTATATATAATGGATGTCTCCGATTTTTTTGATTGATCCCAAAAAAAAGCAGGAATGGGCGAGATGTTGACTACCTCGACTGGTATGCAGGAGCTCGTGGGTTTGATCCCCACCCTGATGCATGCTGTATATTTGGTGTTTGCATGTTCTCCCCGTGGTCCTCCGGTTATTCCTTCCGCATTTGTTTTGTTTTAATATTAAGTTATTTTTCCGAAGTGACCTAGCCATAAGTGATAGCTCAACGAATTGGCTTATGTGGAAATGTTTAGCAGCCATATATTCTAAACGCATGTTGTTTCTAAATTTGGAGGGAAAAACCGGAGTACCTGGAGAAAAATACACGCAACCACGGGTAGGGAGAACATGCAAACTCCAAATATGCAGGCATTGTCAGCGTCATGATCGAACCCACGAAGCATCTGTGTACGAGGCGAGGTAGTTAACATCTCGCCACCGCGGCACCCCAGTACTCGCTTGCACTAACCGTTGGCTGCTACGGTGGCGCCGTTGCCTTGCAGCTGGGCCTGCCCCGAGGAGGTGTGGTCAAACCTGCTGCAGAAGGAGCAGTCGCACGAGCGGGACCGCCACTTCCTCGACCGCCACCCGGCCCTGACGGCCAGGATGCGCGCCGTGCTGCTCGACTGGCTCATGGAGGTGAGCGGAATCATCTTTATTTTGGTCGGGGGGGGGGATCCGATGAACTATGAAGCTCTTTTTTCAAAGATGTCCAGGATTGGGCTGGTCAGCAAGTTACAATGGCAAACGATACAAAAACACAATAGGAGTGCAAAATAGAGAAAACGGTAAGCTAGTCACTAAATAGAAATAAATACGCTCATTATAAATGTCACGATTTATAAAGATTGGGAAAGACAGCAAAAACAAGAACAAAACTAGTCCCAGGCCACACCAACACAACACACAGTTTCTCGATAAAATGGCACATTTTTTTATATTGAACTATTGATATTACACAGGTTAAGTTACAAATCACATTTGCAAATGTGACTGCTGTATCCAGCACTGATCTGCTTCAGAAGTCGCCATTGTCGCCACCACGTGGCCACGGGTCGTGTAGGGCTGACGGGGAAAAGGTGAACCTCGTACATAGGATGGAACCTGCGACCGAATCATCCGTGATGTGCCCCATCCCCGTGAGATCTTGGGAGTTAACTCGGGTTGACCCTAGACCAGTGTTCTTCTTTGCAAGGGCCCCGAGCGCGGCCCATGGTGGCCTTTCGTGCGGCCCCAGACGCCCCCCATCATGCTGCTGTCAACTCCAATAGTTTAAAACGTGTGGCGGCCCTCGCACTGATGATGTCCTATCGGCGAAAGCGGCTCCCCTCTGAAATGTAGTCAAGAACACTGCGCGAACTGCTCATTGCCCTGCGTTCCTCCACCCCTCCCCCCCCAGGTGTGCGAGGTGTACCGCCTGCACCGGGAGACCTTGTACCTGGCGCTGGATTACTTCGACAGGTTCCTTGCGACCCAGACGGATGTCTGCAAGTCTCAGTTGCAGCTCATCGGCATCACCGCACTCTTCATCGCAGCCAAGACGGAGGTGCGTATTTTTTTATCCCAATTGTTGTTTTTAACACCATTTGCCGAGCACAGGCCCTAAAGGCCCGAACAAAATGTCTGAACTTCCAGCGACAAATAGGATAATCAAAGTTGCAATAATTAAGAGTTAAAACGTTTATTTAATTTTAGCAAAACTATAAGAGCTTGGGAATCGTGATGATGGGAGGGAATTCCAAAGTCTAGCAGTGCTGTGGAAGTAATGGAGCAGAAAGTGGTGTTGTGAGCTGCAGTGTGGTCAGTGAGTGGGTTGTGAGCTGCAGTGTGATGGTTCAGCACAGCATGGATGAGATTAAACCGTTGCTGGTAGACCGTGTTCAACATGGGTGGAGGAATCATTTAGTGTGGTGTTGTTGTGACCTTCATTATGGTGGCTGAGCGAGTAAGTTGTGGTGACCTGCATTATGGTGGGTGAACATCGTAGTATAGCGGGGGGGGGGGGGATCAACGAGTGAAGTTTACAGGAACAATAACCATGGTAGCAGTAGCAATAGAAGAGTGATAAGGTGGGAGACTGACCGCTGTGGAGTGAGTGACTGGGAGTGAATCAGTCGGTAGTCATCCAGGCTGCGTTACGTTGAATTCAATAAAATACAGTGAAGTCGGAGGTGGGTGCTTGGCAAGAGAATTCCAACGTCGTCCGAATTTGTGCTTTGGTGTCGGCTCTGACGAGATATGATTCTTCAGATCGCCCACACAATATACAGGGTGGTCCAGATGTCTTGTGACCGCCATTTAATTCTCTAAAACTTAATATTTTTTAAGGCGGGTTTATTTAAAACAGATATGAAAAGGAAAAAACTTTTTTGGGTCAATTAATTCGTGGGTCACAAGACATCTGGACCACCCAGTATTTGATAACCATGATGATGGTGAACAGCACTTGCTCCATCGGTCTTGTACAGGCTACGTGGGGGTGGGGGCGGATCGCTGTCTTTGTTAGCGACGTCCCTTGTGGCCTCCGATTAGTACGTTTGGCTATGTACGGTGCTCACGAAGTTCAACATACATATGTACAACTGCGACTGCAGGAGATCTACCCGCCCAAGCTGACGGAATTCGCCTACGTGACGGACGGAGCTTGTACTGAGGAGGACATCGTCGTCATGGAACTCAACATGCTGCAGGTACTGAGACCATGCTCCACATTCTGGCTTACATGACCTCAGTCCCTCATGAGCGTCTGTGACGATGCTATGTGCTCGCAATTGCGCCCAGGGTGGTTAAAGTGCTAAAATAGAATTTTAAAAGTCAGTGATTTTCCTGTAAAAAAATTGCATTGGGGATGGGTAATTTCCCATTTATAGCCCTGTGTGTTGAAATTTTTTCATACCATACGTAGCCAACCGTGCTAATCGGAGGTACGAGGAAGAACACCACACTAAACTCTCCAGGACAACCACTGTTGACTTCACAGCAAAGTAGCTCTCATTTTCTGAGATTATCAAAATATATATTGATCTGTCATGCGATGAATTTCACTCTCGGTAGCAGAGCGAGTCTCAAAGTACTTGCAGAAACTAGAGGTCACTTGAAGGAATTGCGGAGGGTTGTTGCAATGTTTTGCGAGAGTTTCGCATAGATTATTCAACTTGTGACATGACATCAGTAGCACACTTGGGATTACATTTTGGTAGTAAGTGGTAGATGCATTCCTGAAGAATTCCACGTTAAGCGAAAGAGGCGTAAAGCGAAAACCATTTCCCCCAAAATAATGTAATAATAAAGTTTGGCGAGATATGATGTACTACGCACACGCAGTGAGATGGTAGGGAAAATAACTGCGGGTATGCTGCCGTGTTATTGTATCAGTCCGTGGACTGTATCACTGTACCACTCAGCCACGCAGCACAAGGAAGTAGTTTGTTGTCGACCGTTCAGAAGCCTCGTTATAACGATGCGCGTTTCGCGTTATGACGGAGCGCTTTCCGTGTTATAACAGACACGTGCGAAGTGTTCCTGAATGGAAGAACCACGCTATATCGCAAACGCGTTATCGTATGAACACCGCGCATATATATCGATCACGCAGACAGACGTGTGATTACCTGGCTGCGGCGCGTGCGTGTCCCCCTCGCAGTCGCTCAAGTGGGCCCTGTGCCCCGTGAGCATCATCTCCTGGCTCAGCCTATACCTGCAGATCGCCTGCCTCAAGAATACTTCACAAATGTTGCTCCCGCAATACAGCCAGGACACCTTCCTGCAGATCTCCCAGGTGAGAGTGCGCAACACTGGCCGTGACGCGTGCTTGAGGTCACAGCGCTGAGTGCTGTTTAGAGGCCCGGGTTTGAATCTGGTGTTCAGCGGTCGCCTGTGACTTAAAGCAAGTTCTTCGGTGTTGTGAACTGGTGGCTCTCAGCCTAGTCATCAAATTTGGGTTTTTACTTAACTTGGATGAATTCCTGCTCCTCGAATTAAGAGATTGCTATTACCAGCTTCATGTTCAGGTTTTGGCTTTGAAAATTTTAATTGTGGGCTGCCCCACAAAACAACGGTGCAGTGTTCATTGGGGCACAATTCTTGGGTTTCTACCCTGTGCACAGACGCCATTTGTAAATACATCTGACCAGTTGCAGTGGTCCTGCATGGTCTGTCCTCAGCTGTCACCATACCTCACGGTCCTGCGGTGCAACAATCCCGCTAGCACCTGCACACCAGCTGAATTAATCTCATTCTCCAACATCATCGGGCATGTTTGCTTCTCCATCGTTCGTCGTTTAAGTACTCATTTCCGTGCATGTGTCCGTCCACTACAGCTGTTGGACCTGTGCGTGCTGGACATGGGTTGCCTGGATTTCACGTACAGCACCATCGCCGCCTCCGCCCTCTACCACTTCACCTCCCTGGAGCTCGTGTACAGAGTCTCGGGTAAGTGTGGGTCATGGTGCTTCCCCTTGTCGTGAGCAACTCCCTTCACGTAGCCAGCCTTGCTGTCGACTCCCTGCCCCTGTTCAATACCTGCCTCAAGACCTTTTTTTTCTGCATTTGACTGCTTATATACAGGCGACCCCAGCACCTACGACCTAATTGGTTCCTGGACAACGGTCGCAAGTCGAGCCGTTGTAAGTCGAACCCTTATTTCCCATGGGCGCAATGTTTTAAATTGGGGTTCCGTTCCTGGAAACCCAGTGCATACAAATACCAAAATATAAATGAAAATAACCCTAACAGATGTATTGTAACTTAACATAACTTTTAAAAGCATTCATTAAGTAAAAACAAACACTTATATTTGAACATCCTTAAGTGATTTTCTGCATGTGTGTAGCAAAAGGTGAAAACATTTCAAAATTTGAAGAAACATTACAAAAAAGTGAAGAGCGTTGCAAAAGAAATGCGTTCTCTCTCAGTGCAGCTGCAGCCGGTCGGGCTATCCTGTACATACCCATACGGCAGAAGAGCAAAGCAGCACCTGATCGACTCGGCATCGGTATAAGTCGTTAGCTGGCCATAGATATGAGTTCTGGTTGTTACTGTGGGGGCCTTATTTACTGTAAGAAAGGTCGTAAAAGCAGGGGGTCGCAAGTCGAGGGTCACCTCTATGCCTTACTATCTGAGTTTCTGGTAATGTACTTTGTCGACTTCAGTCAGTTAAAAATGCAGCTGCTAGGTTCCTGACCCGAACTCCTCCTTCAGAACATATCCACCCCTCTGCTTGCACCACTTCACGAGCTGCCGGTTAAAGTTCGTATTGAATTCAAGGTCCTCCTTCACATTAAAGGTCCTGAATGATCTCGCATCTCCGTGTATCCGGGAGTTGCTGTGCCCCCCATGTTCCAACAAGAACGGCAGACTGAGATCGACAGACTTAGATCTTCTCTGCATCCCCAGAACGAAGCCCAAGTGCATGGACAATCGGGCCTTGGCTTCAGTGGCACCTGAACTATGCCGAGGGCTGTCACTGAGTTCCGTTTTGTTGGAATCCTCAAGTCTCGCCTAAAAACTCTTTGAGAAGGCATTTTATATTTTAACTTTGTCACGGTGGCGAGATGTGTTTTTCTTTGCCTGGGATGCAGGAGGTCGGGGGTTTGATCCTGACCCTGATGTCTGTATATATTCCGAGTTTGCATGTTTTCCCTGTGGTCGCGTGGATTTTTCTCCAGATCCTCTGGTCTTTTCCTTCCCATTTATAATCATGCATTTAGATTATTTAGCTGCTGTAAATTTCCACATGATAAGCCACTGTGTTCAGCTATAATTTGTGGCCAGGTGGCTTCTGAAGAAGCTAATAGCTCAGTGGGCTTTACCTGGTAAAATATTTTTTTTGTGATTTGGGTAGTTTGCCTCCACGAGAAGGAGTTACATTTCCTATGCTTTGCACTCCTATCGTGTTTTTGTATTGTTTGTTTTTGTAACGTTCTGGCCCGCCCCTACAGGACATCTGTGACAAAGAGCTTCATAGCTCATCGGATTCCTCCTGTAATATAAATACTGATTGTCCATCCCCCTCCCATTGTCATTGACGTAAAGCACCTGGAGATTTGTAAGCTGTCACATTTAGATGCCACGTAAATCTCCGTGGTATTGTATGGACTCGCATAGAGACCCTAAAATTCCCAGGCCCTCTTTCCAGTCCAGGCTCAAAACATTCCTGTCTTCCTCTGCCCAGGACTGAGTGCCTCATTTCTTGCTTCAAAATGAAAACAGCTGTTTCTTCTACGATTGATTGTCCTTCACTTATTATTTATTTCTACTTACTATCTACCGTTTTTTGCTATTTGGTGAGCATGGTTGCACTTAATTTTGGGCGCGGTTGCAATTTTAATCCTCCGATTAGCACAGTTGGCTACATACGGTGCGAAGGAAGTTCAACATACATACACATTTGTACTTTGTTAGCTGTGACGGATTTCTTTTCCCATTTCTGTTGCCCTGTACCCCCTTTGCCAATCCGCTGTAATGCGCACCGATGCCCACTTTATTGAGCGTGATATTGGCACGTAAAATCCAGATTGATTGATTGAGCATCAGGACGTGCAGTCCGTGGTGTAGACGCGATGTCAACCCCCGAACTGCGTTGTGTATTTGGACTTGCTGGCGGAACACTGGTGTAGCACAACACACCACCGGTCCTCGTAAAACAGTCTGAGGATGTCGCTGTTGCCCTCGAGTGAGCTGCAGACTCTCCATCAAAAGTTGCCTTAGATTCAGCAGCTGCTTTCGCATTTGAACGTGTGACACCATCATCTATTGATGCCACTGTCCGCCAAGAAATTATCCAGGAAATAAACCGAGGAGCCCGTCCGGCCTTGGGCACAAGTGAGCCAATCGTCATCAGGCTGGGTGCTATACGGCAACAGACTCGAGCTTCGTGTTGAACCGCTTATAACATCATTTGTCTTCTTACCGTACCACTCCACAAGATCTTCTGACTGCAGTTGGGAATCGTGGGTAAAAAAATAAAATTTGTGAAAAATTAGCTTTTTATTTTTTACCGCTCACCGTTGTACCGCCAGTACGTTGATTGATCGTTTGTATGTGCAGGGCTACGATGGGAGCACCTGAGCGAGTGCGTGCGGTGGATGGTCCCCTTCGCCATGGCAGTGCGCGAGGCCGGGCGGGCTCAGCCACGCAGCTTCACGCACATCCCCTCCGATAACTGGCACAACATCCAGACGCACACCAGCGCACTGGCAAACCTGGTGAGTTCCCCCCACCCCTCACCCTTACCCCCCCCTCTCCCCCCACTGCGCTCTCTCCCGGAGCATATGTGCAGCAAAGTGATGGAATGTTTGAGATGATATGTGATGTATGTTGAACTTCTTTCACACCGTACGTAGCCAACAGTGCTAATCGGAGGGGCGGGGGAATGACATCAGACTCAACAAAAAAAATACAATTATGGAAAATACTTTCTGATGCTAAGAAATTTAAGCGCCCTACAAATGCAAATTTTTATCCTTAAATCCGTAACTCACCTTACCAGCAGCAGGTCATCTCACCAGCACCATCTCCATTTCCCTTACCAGCTTCAAGATCATCTCCCCACCAGCCAAAATTCTGATATCATTTGCAACTTATGTTAGTAGCCGTGGCTGGGAATCGAACTCAGATCCTGGTGCAGAACACTAATCGCTGTTCTGCCACTTGCAAAATCTGACCGTACACAGATAAATATTCCCTGTATAGCTTTTACCAGGTTGTTAGGACAAGTGCTGAACGAGCACCTATAAAGGCCGGCACGGCACATGAGGAGTTGGGTGGCCAGCACCATGCCTGGCCCCCTTTGTATCTCTATTTGTGATATTTAAACATACCTCACCAGGTACTCATTTAAGGCTGAGTTGACCTCGTGGAGGCCCAGGACCGGTTCAGATAATGGTAACTGGTGGTGGCCGTGAGCAGGAATCGAACTCGCGTAGCCGGGTTCGTAGCGCAATGCGCTAATTACGACACTACCTCTACACTACCGCACCCCTCTTTAGATACATGCACGCACCCATCAACTACTCATCCTCTGCCCAGGGTCGTGTTCGAACCTTAACCCCCCCTCCCTGGCGCTGTCCTGTGCTCCAGGACCGGGCCCAGACCCTGCAGGCGGAGCTCCTGCGGCAGAGTCAGGAGTCACCAGTGCCTGCTGGCACCCTGACCCCACCGCACAGCGGGCAAAAGTAAAGGTGTGGGGGTGGGGGATGGGGGGGAGAGCAGCCGGTAAGACCCAGAGCACCACACAATGCCCACAATGGCAAGTCACGTGCAGTGGCGGCGACCCTCCGGTGTCGTCACGGATGTCTTGGGTTCTCTACCTCGTGGATATTTTTTCGGGAATCGCTCCTGGATGACAACCGCTGCCGGCAAGACGCCGCGGATGAGACCAGCAAAGAGAAGTCGAGAGATGGCCGGCCTGCGCTCACCAACTCGGCTGCTTCTACGGTGGCCTGCGTGCTTGCGTGCAAGAAGTGTGATGCGGGAGGTGGGGGAAGTCGGCAGCGGGGGGTGGTGGGGCACATCGAAGCGGCTCGAGAAGAAGTGCCGAGTTGCTCATCGCGTTGCCGGAGGAAGTGGCCACCGTGAGGCTTTGCTCAGCGCTGAACTGATGCCGATGTTGCTGGCCGCCACCTCCCCCCGCGATTTTACTGCGAATTCAGCTTTTTTTTTTGGTCAATGGCTTTAATGTTAGACAATGGACTGGGGTACGTATATACGTTGAACTTCTTTCGGGAATGGTGGCATTTGTGGTTTTAAGTAAATTCGAGGACGGAGGAGGAGGGAGAACAAACCCAACTTGCGTGGTGGTGTTAGTGCGACGAGCTCAACTGCAGTGGCTGGTGGTGACCACATTCGAGGTGGCAGCAGCTGCTCTCGCTCAACCAGCCCCGACAGGACGGCTCGTAATCATCCCATCTCCTCAAAGAGACATTGCCTGCGGTTGGCTTAATGTTAACTACCTCGCCTGGTATACAGGAGGTTGGTTCGATCCCAACCCTTGACGCCTACTGTATATTTGGAGTTTGAATGTTTCTCTCTCCCCATGGGCGTGTGGCTTTTTCTCCGGGTCCTCTGGTTTTTCCCTCCGCTTTTAGAATTAACACGCGTCGAGAGCAGTGTTCTTAACTAAGTTTCAGAAGGGGGCTACTTTCGCCCATAAGACATCGTCATTGCGAGGGCCGCCACACATTTTAAACCATTGGGGTTTGACAGCACAATCGGGTGTTTTCACATTTGTGTATTGTCAGGGGCCGCACTAAAGGCCACCAGGGGCCCACAGGCCCTGCAATGAAGAACACTGCTTTAGTATTTGACTGCTATAAATTTTCACATGCTAAGCCACTTTGTTGGGCTATCATTTTTGGCCAGGTCACTTCTGAAAAAGAGCTACATAGCTCTGGGACTTATCTGGTCAAATAAAAAGTTAATTTTTCAGTTTTATAAAATTGGAGGGGTGGTGGAGGACGGAGTGACCAACACTAACCCGGGGGCTTCGAACTCAACCGCACAAATGTGAACCCTTTGCAGGAGTTTCCAAATGCATTGCAGTATTGGGGTAGAGACACCCGCTTGAATGAAATGCCTCGATGTTAAATACATTGAGAGAACCTAGGGGGACGGTGTGTGTGTGCGCGTGCGCGCTTGTGTGCTTTTAAATAGATCTACCTAACGGGCCCATTGTGTCTGCCGAGGTGATACAGGATTCCCTCGTTATTCGCGACGAAGGATACGTTCTGGAGATGCTCGCGAACAGCAAATTTCTTGGATGATATTGGCCGACGAAAACCTATATTTTTAATTAATTTCCTTAAATAAATAAATAAGCTTTTAAAAACATGAAATTAATCATAACACAACAATAAAAATTGGTTATTACAAACATAAAGGAGGTAAATATTAATACTTTATAAATGAACTTACCTTAAATTATGATGATGCCAACATCATCACTTCCCATACTCTCTCATCACTTTACCTCGTCACTTCACTTTCTCGATGCAGTCGAGTTCCAGATGCGATTCGTGGATAGCCAAAATCGCAGATAGCAATTGGGTGAATACCGAGGGGCTACCCTAATTGACTTTAATCTGCTATTGCCTTTCCTTTGTTGAATTGTTTGCAGTTTGCTGAATGCCACTCCGAGGGTGGACACATGTGCCTTAACATTTTGTGTATATTTTTTCTGATATATTATAAACGCCTAACATGAGTCATGTTATAAAAGGGTGTGGAGTGGTGGTGCAATCTGGTGAACCTGAGACCTTTTCGGGCCACTGCTAACGCCAGTGGCAAGTGACATCTGAACTGCTACTGACGTGCCAACTGACTTCAACCCACACTGACTAGCATGGTGAAGTATGGTCACACGACCGACACGGCGTGGAGTTCTTCATCCGGCAGTGATTTAACCATATCCGTAATAAACTTCAAGATATTAAAATAGGTGAACAAATCGTGTACCAAAATGGCCTTGTCTTTCTGAACCTTGCCACCCACACTAACCAAAAGCAATACTTCATTGCCACAACTCTGGTGCAATCACATCTGTTTAGTATCCATCATCAGCCACGTGCCTTAGAACATCAGCAATTCCATAGCCAAGCCGCATATGCAAAGTAGTCCACGCACAAATGTGCACTTGAGCTCCTGCTGTGAAGACGTGAGGTGTTACGTGAAAAGCCAATTGTGTATATGTATTTCTTTTTTTTACATTCGTAAAGAATGTTGCAACTGACTGCGCCTTAATGTGCGACCATCTGCGTTCTTGCACAAGTAAAGTATTTCAGATGTGGAAGGACAGCATTATTTACTTCGTGGGGCATGCTTCACTACAAATGGGGTGAGCGGGTGTGCGGCGTTACAGGGCTGGCCTCGGTGGCGGGGGGGGTCACTAGTACATGCCCAGCCTTGTCACAGCATCGTCATAACAATATTTGGATGAAGCCAGAATTCACATTGCTCAGTTTGTTTCGGGTTGCTTCCTCATCTTTCTGGTTTAAAGGGAGGGAAAAACACGGTCCATGTCTGTTTAAAACTAAACCAGCGACCGTCGACGGGTCGAGGTTTGCATAATCTGCCCAGTGGGTTTTTAATGAGAAGTGTCGCAAAAAAACTCCCCCTCGTGGCCACAATTTAAATATCTTCGTCATAATACATCGGTGGGTGAAATACTAAAGCTTTTATTGTATGGCAGGAGGGAAAAGTAACAGCTTTGAAAAGTGTTAGAGTTTAATTATACGTGTTTTCCCCCAACCAATTCAAGGAAGCAGTAGGACGTTGCATGTTTGCAGCGACACCAGGATGTACAGCTGAGTTTTAGGAAACTTGGTTTCTTTATGGAGAAAGTCAGTGGTGCGATACTTTGTGCACGCAACTGAGTGCACCAAAATGCCATTCCAGTATGGATACAAAAGTAGGTTCGTCCGAGGGTATTATTTTATTAGCATCTCTCCTTTAGTAAAAGGCGGGCATGATTTATATCCAAATTGCAGCCGTAAATGGCTGACGCACTCTGCGTAAGTGAAAGCCACTTCATGATTACACACTAATGACCCATATATTTAACGTTTCTGAAATGTATGTCCAAAATCGCGGCACTGCTCGGAGATTATTGGAATCACGGAGACTACCACTGGAAGGGAGGCTGTTTGGCTGTGTCGCGAAATACCAATGGATCACCTAACTTATTAAATCTGAAATGTGTGGTTTGTTTTGTGGTTGTTCATTTTAACATGAGGTTTTTGTGCGAGAGATTCCAGAGCATTGTCGGCTGTTTTATATTTAATTCAATGAAATGCTTTTTGTGAGTGTCAATATATATTTTGTATCGTTCGTGGTGCCGTTGCGAACAACCAACTGGCAAAACGCCTTGCGGTGATTGTGAACTTGAAATGAAGCATGGTGCTAATTTATATAGGAGTTTGGCTCCTGAGTTTTGCCGATGTACAAACGTGTTCCGTGGAATAGGATTAAAGTTTTTTTTTTTTAACAGGCATGTCAACTTGTACAATTGTTTCCCGCAAAGTGTGTAACGTTCAAAAATAAATGTAAGTTGTGTCAAGGCTGGTCTTAATTTTCTTACCCCATTCTCTTCATACCGTGGAACCAACCAGTTTATCGCTGTTGTACAGAGCTTTTATTTACTGAGGATTTTATTCGTGTTGCCGTTTATTTCATTCCAGTTGTGCTACCGGTGTCATATCTTGAGACTGATAATATAATCCACTCAAACTCGAGCAGAACCACTGCTGTGGGCTCAGCAAGTGACCTATTCACACTCTGCACAGTACTCTCCCATGTGCCATGCGAAAAAGAAGTGTAACTTTCTGACCAGTGCCAACTGGACATCTATGAAAATGATCTTCATAGCTCATCGAATTCTTGCAGTCTAAATAAAGATGATGGAGAGCCCCTCTGGAGGGCACAGCAAACCCTTTCCCATCGCGGGGGTTACGTTCTTGAAAATAGCTGCAATTGGCAAATCTACGATCTGCAGACTTGGATGTAATGTAAATGAATGATTCTACAGTGTTCTCCGGTAACGCTGCGTGTTGTATTCATAACGCGAATTCGATATACAATGCGATGAATATATTAGGGAACAGTTTTTTGTATAACGAGGATGCGGAAGTGAATCTCGCGCGATTGAGTGAACGAAACGACGTGGTGCGAGTCGGAATAGGCGGTCGTACGGCTGCCTCTGCATCGCGCAAGGCGGTGGGATGCTGCTGGATGCTTTTAGACGCTCCTCAGTCTTCGCTTGGCCTGCGTTACGCACCTCCCGTGTCATCGCGGGCTGCTTTAGCCCATATAACGCGATTTTTCCATAATGCTGTGTTCTTCAAGAACGCAACTCGCCACGTCATAGGGGAACAGATTTAAACTAAAACGTTGAACTTAACTGTGAACACCAGCAAATCAGCACGCGTGTGGCACGATATTAAAAAGCAGCCCCCCCACCACCACCAAGGGTCGTTTGTCACGGTCACGCTTTATGAAAGACAGTTGACGTAAACAAAATTTTAAATTCAACCCTTTTTAAACGTGAATCCCAATCGCAAACGTAACGGGCGTCGTCTCTAATGGTACACGAGAACGCCTCGTGGACGAACAATTAACGAGCAACACTTGGCACATTCTCTCGGGTAAATACACGACGTGTGCCTGTGTGCGTGTGCGCGTGTGTGTGTGTGCGCAGCGCGGTCAGCGCGCTGCGTGAGTTCCTGGTGCGGTGTGTAAACATCGCCACTTGGGAGAGAAAGGCGGTCGGGCGTGGTGCTGGCCACCCACCCTCTGGCTCACTAACAGACTTCAGTCTGTTAAGGCTATACGGGGGATCTTTGTCTTTGTTCAATGAAAACAATTACTTGAAGATATCATTCGAAGTGCACTTTCAGTTCCTCTTGGATCCTCGGGATTAAGTCGACTGCCAAATAATCATGGACCTCGTTTGACGATTCACATCAAGTGCATATCGTCTCAACACACAACATGTGCAACTGCATGTACACAAACTCCGCATTGTACTTTGTGCAAAAAACACCAGTTCCTGTAGAACTACGTTGTCATCAACTTGTCTCAAGTAACCATTTCTTTTGAAGGACCATTACCTGAAACGTCACCAATGATATACTCTTTCGTTTAAGGGCCATAGTCTTATTGACGAATGTGTTGTTTTCTGTGCCTGCGCACCGCTGCCAATGCAGCAATGTCACCAAACCAATTGACAATGGAGCAATTGTGACCGATCCACCATTAGACCGGCCGCAAGCCTTTGCACGTTCAGTGCACATTTCTCCGTGTTGTTGAAACTACAGAATGTTTTCTGGCTTGCAGCAAGTTTTCTGTAATGATGAGGCTTTGTAATCATATACAGATGTGAAGTAAAATTAAACATTATTTTATCAGGTAAGGCGCACAGCAACTTGCCCATAAATGAAAGCTCAACCAAGTGGCTTACCACGTGGAAATGTATTGCAGCCAAATACTCTAAACGCATGTTTCTAAGTGTGGAGAGAAAATCCGGTGGACCCGGACAAAAATCCCCACGACCACAGGGTGAACATGCAATTATACAGGCGTCAGGGTCGGGGTTGAACCCACAACCTCCTGCATACCAGGCGAGGTAGTTAACATCTCGTCACTGTGGCATTCCACATGTGAAATGCGTGCATGGTTACACTTGTAACCGGTGACAGCCTCTGCGTCCCCTCTATCAGCTTTAGCGTCACAATCCTTGGCAGCTGCCTTACTTCATCCAATGATGAGGAATGTTTTTTTGTAAGCACTCAGCATGAGACTTAGGAGAAAGGTTTGACTTTAGGCTGAGTCTGCCTTATGAGTGAAGCCATGGGACCGTTTAACACGAGGCTTAGAATAATATAGACATTAGCCTGATGCTGCTCTAAGAGAGATATCAACCCCTGGAATGGCGAAATATATTCGGAGGTGTATCTGTGCCAAATTTCAGCTTTCTTTCCTTTATAGAACAAAATTTGATTACTTTAGTCACTCTGGCGAGCAGCTAGAAATCGAAAGGTTGCCAGTTCAAATCCTGGTTGGGGTTTGACTCAACTCATCATCCTTATGGGGTCGATCAAATCACTACCACTTTGTAGTGGTAAGTCGTGGTGTGCTATGGATAAAACTCACCCCTGCCTTTGAAATGTGGAATTTCCGCCACTGGTGCAGAGCAGTAAACGGGAAGATAAGCGCCACCTGAATGCTCATTGCTTATATGAGCAGACATTCGCTGACTTTATTGCATCACTGAAAGTCACAATTGTGCATGTGTATTCGAAGAGCCATTATTAAAGCCTTGACCTTGGCCGCCCAAATATTAACGGGTGACATCCGATGGTGGCCACTCCTGGGCGGCCAGCTCATCTGCCTGACGTCGGCACAATCCCCAGGACTTCATTTCAGCCAATTCAACAATAAAATGTATCACCGCGTGAATGGTAAGCAGGCTGCTGACATGCAAACTCCAGTGTAGCGCTAACAACTCGAGCATCACGGAAAATGGACAGTAGCGATTGCGCGTGACATTCGTGCAGATGGTGGGACACCTGCGACTGTTGAACAAATGTGAAAAGAGCTTCATAGCTCATCGGATTTCTCCAGGATAAATAAAGATTCCAATTCTGCGAGGCGTCGGTGAGTCTAAACTTTAAGACAGCGGAAGGGTTTGGGGGATTAAGGGCGGAGGTCTGAAAAGGAGCCCGATTTACAATTGATTCTTATGCTCATACGGCACCGATTTGTGCATTTAAGAATTCAATGGCATAATGAATGCAAGTTACATGCAGAAGGTGGCTATGCGGTAGGCAGAAGAGGGGAGTATAGCAATAGGTATTGTTTTACATGAAAAGGTCGCACTCATTACGCACAAAGTGCTTGCCACAAATGAACCACAATACTTTGCTGATCCCGTCAAGGTGTATAAACCATCATCATCATCATCACGCAAACTGCGGTCATCCTCGCAGCAGTGGCTCTTGGCTCACCATCGAACAAAGATGGTCACCGCATTGCGCGCTTTCAGATGCACTTCTGCGGCCGTCTGGAACGCTCTTCCATTATTAGGGAGCCACTGGAACTACGTCCTTTTAAATCTAGATTTAAAACTCACTTCTTTACAACTGCTTTCTGTGTAGCTTGTTATTCCCTCCGCACCTCCGATTTGCACGGTTGGCTACGTACAGTGCGAAAGAAATTCAACATACAGTACATACATTCACAGTACTTTTTACTATAATTCACACCTTCACGATGACACTGATCATCATGGTAAAGTATGGTAATATATAGATGTATAGCTATAATCTATATATAGGTATAATCTACATGACCTGTATGGTGTGGAAAGGCCTTCATCCAGCAGTGCATTGACAAAGGGCTGTAACATTACACACGCAAACAAAACAACAATAAACTCTTACCTCAAATGGAATGTATGAGACGACAAGGGACGAGCCATGATGGACCGTACAAAAGACAGGACCTCGAATTGTGGAAATGCATTCATCTGTGAGGTGAGTTATTTAAACATACACTGCCTCATAAACCAGTCACGTTCCCAACTTCCCCTGCAGACGCACGTGGTGACGGTGTTGCAAGAGCCAGACGCTCCCTCCCTCCGTGCCTCAAGAAACACAACTCCAGCAGGACAAATACCCAGCGGGACACGGCCACCGGTGATATTTAACAACCATGACCGCGGCTGCCACTTCCTAAGACTGGGTCCGGCACGGCTCAACAGGTCAACGGGTCCGGCACGGTTCAATAGTTCAACAGTTTAATGGGCCCGGTGCAATCGATCGTTGAACGAGCACGGTTAAACCGTTTAATCAGCGCGGCATGGTTTAACAGGCACAGGACGATGAAATGGTTTAAGTGTGTCGCACTGAGGCCTGCTTTAACAGTTAAATGGTCGAGTGGGGTCTGGCATGGACGTGAGGTTAGCCGGGAGTCCTGGTCGGGCTCCCGGCGCGATCTGTACGAGCTCCAGTCCCGTCCGGTTGCGCGGCTCGCGAGTCCACGGAGTCCGCTTGGTCTGGCCCCGGCGCCGCTGGGTGCAGAATGCGGTAGACGTGGAAGGTGTTGTTGGAGAAGACGGCGCGGAATTGGCGTGCAAAGGCCGGCGACTGTGCCTTGATCTCGTGGCAGAAGCGGCCGTGCGTCGGCACGGTGAGATCGGCGTCATTGGGGCCTTCTCCCTCCATCACCTGCCCCGCCACAGATGACACTTGCGGTGACTACCTGGGCTGGCTGGGCCAAAGCGCTAACTGGCCAGTGACAGTTGTAAATATCAGAGCAGATAAAAATGTATGTACATAGCACAATTCGTGCAAAGTGCTTTACAGGACTAAATGTAGGGACTGACACACGGTAAACAATAAGAATGATACACAAAAAAATTACATCACAGTATAATGAACTAAAAGTGTAATTAAACACGTAATAAAAGCATCCTAATTAAAATCCAATCTATGTATGTTGAACTTCTTTTGCACCGTACGTAGCCAACCGTGCTAATCTTACTTGATCCAATGATAGGAAATGTTTTTTGTAACTGCTCAGCATGAGACTTAGAGCAATATGTTGAACTTAAAACAATTACTCACTAATTACTCAATTGGGATTATACACAGCAATCATCACCCACGACTGTGGAAATTCGGCAGGACCCTCTTGAAAAAACAGTCATGACGTTCAGGGAGGGGCTCTCGGGGAAACAAGTGGAATCAAAATGACTGTTTTTGACATTTAGTTTGACACAATTTTCAATGATGCAGTGTAGAGGTAGCTGAGACCTTGGGGTCAAATCTGTGCTTCAGCCGAGACACGAGGCGAGTGAGCGCATGCAGATCAGTGTTCGTGTATGCGTCTGGATGTTAGTGCGTACCTGTTAGTGTGTGTGTGCTCGTACACGTGCGTGAGGGTGAGCGGTAGTGGAGTAGTTAGCTCACGGTCAACACCGGTGACAATTATCTAAACCAGTTCTGGGCCACCCCTAGGTCGACTATGCCTCAAATGAGTACCTGATGCAGTGTGAAAACATCACCACTGAAAAGGCAAAGCCGGCGCAGGCATGGTGTTGGTCACCCACCCCCTCGTGTGGCATGTTGGCCTTCATAGGCGCTCGCTAACAGCACTGGCCCCAAAATCTGTTAAGATTATAGGGGGGACGTTTGCCTCTGTGTGTGTGGGTACGCAGGACGGGAGGGTGGCACCAGTTGTGGCACCAGTGTGGTACCGGCGTAGAACCAGTGTGGCATGGATGTGGCACAGGTGTGACGCGGGCACGGCACCGGCACGGCATCGGCGCGGCACCGGCACGGCACCGGGGCGGCACCGGGGCGGCACCGGCGTGACACTGACATGGCAGCAGCGGCGCGAGCGGGCGGCTGGCGCTTGCTCACCTGGCCGTTGGCGACGTCCAGCAGGTCGCGCAAGCGGCAGCCGCGCCCGTGCCGCCGCTCGTAGCAGACGCTGTCCTCCAGCACGACGTAGTGGGCGCCCAGCGAGAGCAGCACCGCGTGCACCTCCGCGGGAGACCTGCGCGCGTACACCTGGTACACCTGGACCTCGGTCGCACACGCAGGACGACAACGGCCGTCGGTCGATACGCTGGGGGCGCGGGCGGTGATGGCACATGTCGCGAAACTCCTTTCCCGTGGGCGTCGAGGAGGCGAAATAGCGGAGCAGAGAGTGGACTTCAATGGGTGACGCAGCGCTCAGGAGTCAGGCGCCTCTCGTTTGTGGAAGGCCTTGCCCCGGAGCGTTAGGGACGCTCCATCAGTCGAGGTTTTTAGGGCTCGTCTGAGAACACATTTTCTCTTGTGTATCCGAATGTGTACGGTTGTTTGCCTCTTAGTCTTAATGTAAAGTTTTATGTCTAGCAGCAATCCATTTCCGGTACAAACCAAGAAATATAAACCGTCATAGTTTTAAGTAAAATGTTTAAGCGACACTTTGTCACACACCTGGGCACACGCTTGACGGTAAATCGGATTTCTGTTGGGCTCAAGTAAGACAAGTCGGCGAGCCGGTGGGTGGGAGTGAGTAAATCTGTATTCTCCCGTTCTGCTCACTGGTAAAAACTGGCTCCACCCCACCAGCTTCTGATTTTTCAATCGTTACACATTCCCATCGCGACCTCACGTGGCAGGACGTGGGGGGGGGGGGCGCGTTGAAAGAAGGCGAGAGGAGGTCTTGGCGCACCTGCCGTGTCCTCTCCCGCAGCGTCTTGTCCTCGTAGTGCGGGTGGTTGGTGAGCACCCGCCCCGTGCACAGCTTCACGCCGGCCATCAGCTGCATGGTGCCCGCAAACACCGCGTCCGGGGGTGTGGCCTGCCTGGGGCCCACACGCACCACAGACAAAGAGTCCCCGCAAAGCCTTCAACACGGTTGTTAAGCAAAGTGCTGCTCTTTACATACCGCACCGGTTACTCATTTAATGCTGAGTTGACCTAGGGAAAGCCCAAGACCGGTTCAGATATTCATCCATGTTGTTGGTGTCGTGAACTGGAACCGAACTCGCCACCGATGTTAGCCGTGGCCGGGAATGCGAACTCAGGTCGCCGCCGGGTTCATAGCGCAGTGTGCTAACCACTGCGCCACCGCTCCCCGCACACATGCATGCGCGTAGAGAGAAAGATCATGAATCATTCGCTCGTTTATTGTTCTTGATGAAAGCCAGCTCGCCCTGGCAAGAGACGTGATGTTGTTTGATGTGTTTCAATCGGTTGATGTCATATCCTGGTTAAGTAAAAGATACGACTAAATCGATGGGGTCACGCAGCTCTGAACCAGTAATGTCACCATTCCAATGATCGTGTGAAATTCATCAGTTAATTCATTATTAAACGTTTTGACTTCGACAATCCATGCAGATGAAATATCTCAGCGATGATGTCAAGGGTGTCAACATAACAAAGCTTCCCAGCTTCCCACTCACTTGATCCAGTTCATGAGGTCCACGGTGTCGGGGTCGTAAAACTCCCGCAGCTCCCCCATCTCCGTCCTTACCCGGGGCGCCGCCTGCACTCGCACAGCCGGGCGGCGGGGGGTGGTGGGAGGGAAAGATTCGCCATGAGAATCGACGAGTCGCCCACAAACGAAGCCCCATCCTGGTACGTATTCTGACTCAGATGTATGTGCACAGGATGAATGCGATGAGCTATGAAGCTGATTTTTTTACAGATGTACAATAGGGGCACGGGGTCAGAATGTTATAACAACAAACACAAAAACACGATAGGAGTGCTAAGTGTAGGAAAGGTAAACAAATAACTAAAAAAATATACGAATAAAACTAAACTATTTTTAATCCAAATGCGATCCACCAACCCTTACACCTTCAAGAGCGCCAGACCACAGGCACAAGTCGGCTACGCCCGGCTCACCTCGTTCGTGTCGCTTTCATTGACTTATTTTATATACAGAAACGATTTTTATTCGTTTACGTTCCAACAATAAACACACTGCCCGCGACGTCACCGGTCCTACAGAGCTCATTGTTGGAATTTCAGCGGATTGATCATCTACGTACGTATGTTGGACTTTTTCCGCACCGTATGTATCCAACCGTGCTCATTGGAGGTGCGGGGGAAGGACAACAAACTAAACACAAAAATACGTTCTGAAGGAATGAGTTTTCAATTCAGATTTAAAAGATGTACAGCATTGTGGGATGCTGTTGGCGTGAACGATGGGATATAAAATGAAAGTATCTTTATTAAAAGTACTTCGCTCCAGCGGCTTTCGAATATCGGATAGGAGAGCATTCCAGACGACCACGGAAGCGCGTCTCAAAGCGCACAATGCGGTGGCCATCTTTGTTCGACGGTTATCAAAAAGTCGCCACTGCTGCGAGGATGAACCCACCTGCACAACTGTGTAGAGCAGCAGCAGGGCGGGCACCACGTATCGAGCTTTGCTCAGCTGCTCCGGGACACAGACGAGTCAACGGTTAGACACATGCCCCCACCTCTGATTAGCGCGGTTGGCTACGTACAGTGCGAAAGAAGTTCAACGTACATACATCTTGTGCGTTGTGTAAACATCAGCACTGGGGAGACAAAGGGAGCCAGGCACGGTGTTCTCCACACCAACCGCCTTGCATGTCGTACCAGTCTTCATAGGTGCTCGTTAACAGCACTTGCCTCAGAAACTTGTGTAGGCTACATGGGAGATCTTTGTACACGTGTGTGTGTGAGAACTGCGCGGCTAAAATTCAGCAAGTTGGCACAGTAGGGGGCACAGTTGGTGCATCTGCCAGTCATCTCAGTCAACCCGTGGCACCTGGGTTTGTCCCGTGACCTGTCAGCGAGCCTTCGACACTTCACGAGGCCTCAAAGTAAACGTGGCCTGGCACAGGCGCCGTGAGGTCACCGCCACTTTGTGGCGAATGTCGGGTGTGTGTTGTGGTTGTTGTTGTTGTTAGAACTGGGCACCTTCTCGGGCGCTTTGCCCAGTGCCCGCGCAGTCGCCGCCCAAAGTCCACCGTCGCTCACGGCGAACGCCGCAAAGACGCACATGTGCGACGTCCACAGGTACTTCATCCTGCGGCGGGCACAGCGTCCGCCTCGTTAGAGCACGGCAGGCGCCGTCGCAGGATCACGAGAGATGACGATGGCTCAGTGGGGGGGGGGGGGGGGGCGGCGGTGCGTTCATCCAGCAGTGGATTGGCCATTAAGGGAATGCTTCGTGACGTTACCGACGTGCATTGCGGCCCTTGAAATATCGAGTTTATGTTTCGTTGGTTGCCAACCCCTGGTCATGGCTAATTGTGATCATTGTGAAAGAATGCATCCGGTATATTTGTTGTCCTTCCTCCGCACCTCCGATTAGCACGGTTGGCTACGTACAGCACGAAAGAAGTTCTACGTGCACACAACTGTCACCGCCCAGTTCATGTTTTTGCCCGGCCAACTCAGATAGTCGGTGGCAGCGGGATGGAGCCGTGCTCGAAACGGCTACGGCTGCTTTCCCACGGCCGTCTAAACGTATCAAAAAGCAACGGTGCAACGGTGGAACGGCGTCACTCTCGCTCGAATAAACGCGTCTCGCGTGCGCGCGCCCGTGTCCCGTCGTCTCCCTTCGCCGTCGGACCGCATGGTGGAGAGCGCCAGCAGGAAGAAGAGCAGCGTGTGAGCCAGGTTGTAGAGGAGGTCGGGGCGGAGGAACACGTCCCTCGCGCCCGTCGCCGTGCGCACCTCGCCGCCGCCGCCGCCAGGCCCTCTGCGCGCAGCATCACGCGAGGATTCAGACGGACCGTGCGGACGGTGAACCCCCCGCTAGGCGCGATTTCTCGATTCGTGAGTTTCGCGTAATAATGAGTTACTAAAATGGAAACTCATTCCCTGTTCACGACCGGCCGCACCCCGGCATCCGCGACCCGTCTGCGTGCCTACAGAGGTGCGTGCAGAATGTTACTGCATCGGAAACTTCCCGCGACAATTGTGCACATCCCCGTCGGCTGCCCGCTTCATCCTCAAGTCTTGTGATTATCCCGCTCTGCACTCGCAAATGTGCATTTTCACTGACAGTCCACTCGTTTATAGGCTTCGATATAAACGAGTCGACCTTGAAGTCCATTAAGAAGAAGGCGAATGCAATCAGGGAAAGCGTTGCGCTAAATGATAACTGTGTATTGTTATCAAACGCCCACATCTCCCGAGGAGTCATCCTCCTGAATTCATCACCATCACCACCACCTCCATCGTCATCAAAGGTAATTCAAAGGAACATTGTTCTTCACAATTATTTAATTGTTTAATGTTATCATTGTTATTAAACATTCATAATTTCCCCCCATGTTCCCTCCTATCAGATACGTAACCTAACTTTTCCCAATGGAATGAGGTTCCTGCATTCGCGAGCGTTTTCAAGAACGTAACCCTTGCGGACAGAGAGGAGGGCTGACTGCATGTGCAGTGACACGGCGCCGACTGGCGTCCTGCAGCGGCAACTGCGGTGGACAATTAGCGCACCCACGCCGTGGAGCATCTACACGGCTGTTCGATTAGCCAAAAGCGAGCACCTATGAAGGCCAGCACGGTACAAGAGGGGGTGGGTGGCCAGCACCACGCCCAAGTGGCTAAGTTTACACACTGCACCAGGTACTCAGTTGATGCTGAGTTGACCTAGAGGAGGCCCAGGACCGGTTGAGATAATCGTCACCGGTGTTGGTGGCCACGAGCGAGATTCGAACGCGGGTCGCCATGTTCGCAGGGCAGCGCAATGACCAGGCACACGCGCACCTGAGCTTTCTGAAGACGGCTGCGCCGGCGCCCATCGCGCAGACGGCGAGTGCCAGCGCGTAGACGGGGAACACGGCGGTGCGGGACAGGCGCACGAACGTGTCGAGCGGGAGCCAGCCAAACGCCTCCTCGCACAGGTAAAGCTTCGCATCGAAGTCCCTGTGGGCACGCACAAAGATCCCCCGCGCTCAGCTTCGACGGAGCAAGTGTTGGAGCAAGTGCTGTTCGTGAGCGTCTATTAAGGGCGGCACGGCACGTGAGGTGGTGGTGTCGCTATCAACGTCATTTGCCACTAAGTGGCGCTACGTATGTATGGTGAACTTCTTTTGCAATGTACGTAGCCAACCGTGCTAATCGGAGGTGCTAATCGCGGTGCTTGTGCCAAGATCGATGCGCGTTGAGGCTACGTAAAGTGTTGAAGGCTTTTTGGCAAGAGGTTATGGCGACCGACGAAGGTTGCTTTAGTAACCGAGATCACTGGCAGGTGCACCACGTGTAACAAGACGGTGATCCCCCGTACAGCCGTAACAAACTGTTTACACGCCGAACCAGGTACTCATTTGAAGCTGAGTCGACCTAGGGGAGGCCCAGAATCGGTTCATATAATCGTCACTGGTGTTGGCCACGAGCGAGGTCCAACTCGGGTCGCCGGGTTCGTCGCTCAGTGCACGGACCACTGCCCTACGGCACATGAACCACTGCCCTACGGCACGCACACAGGCAAAGTTGCATGCCACGGCGACCTCTGTGTGCCTATCTCAGGAATATGCGAAGTGCACTCTGCGTTACCTGGTGTTACCCAGACCGAACTTGGCCTTGAGGAACTTGAAGATGTGCTCGTCTGACTGCAGCTGCAGCAGCACCTGTGGGCCGGGCACACGCGGTGGTGAGATGTGAACTACCTCGCCTGGTGCACAAGAGGTCGAGGGTTCTATCCCGACCTTGACGCCTGTACATGTGGTATTTGTATGTTCTCCCCGTGGTTGCATAAATTTTTCTCTGGGTCCTCCCGTTTTTCCCTCCATACTTAAAATCAACTTGCGATTAGAGTATGTGGCTGTATACATGTCCACATGCTGATAGCCAGGTCACTCCTGAAGAAGAGCTATATAGCTCAGTGGGCCTTAACGTAGTATATATATATAAACATCCACTGCTAGATGAAGGCCTACACAAAGTCGTCACCATCTCTCATGATCTCGTGATTCAACAATCCCTCTCGGTGACCCAGGTCGCTCTTGCAAAATAGACAATATCCTGGTCTATTGAGTTATTGACTAATTAAACGAAATACATCTCTAAACTTGATCGAGCTCCTGCACATGACTTGATGTCATCGCTCTGGCTGTCAGGCGTATTCCGTCCGTTGGCTGTCACTTTGTAGTTCGTCTTAATCACCGCTCGTAGCGGTCGCCATCTCTCAAGAGTCCTGCCATCAGGGTTGGGTGACACTAAATTGGTTCGGACAGTATTCACAAATATCCATTCCTACGTGTGAACAACAATTCGTTTTTGTGGAATCTCCACTCGATGGGAAGTTTGCTTCTTGAAGAGGAGTTGTACAATTCATTGGACTTTACTTAGAAGATAAACTTCTCCAATGTGAAACGCCCTCCCCCAGCCATCCGTGCCGGCTACTCGCTGCCCCTGTTAAAGTCCAGACTCAAGAACTTCCTCTTCTTTTCTGCCTACAACCAACTGCATCTTCTCTGGTGTATACATTACTGTCTCCATGGTGCCCATGTATGCTCATGGTACACCCTAAACCGCATCCACCGCACAAACCATGGCAGCAGATGCGGATACCTGATGCACAAATGGAAAATTATAAATGATCCTGGAGTAGTGTGTGACTGTGGTCATCCAGGACAGACCGTGCAACGTCTAGCGACGCAATGCCCCGATCCACAAAAACAAAGGAGACATCGCGGCGAAAGACTCCACTACTCTCGAAGCAGATATCTGGCTGGACCACTTGAATGTGAAATTGTCGTTGTTGTTCTGCGTCTACGTCAGCAGCCGTACGGAAGAATAAGCAGAAGAAGATGGTGGGCACGTCACGCAGTTTCTGTACGGCGCCTCGGCATGCACTTGTATTCAGATTCTAGAGGACCACAGAATCGCTAACCCGGCTGTGCCCGTCGTACCTTGGCACCAAAGTTGATGGCCAAGGTGAGAGAGGTGACGATGAGCAGGTGAAGGGCGAGGACGGAGATCCGTCGCCAGAACCCGCCCATTTCCAGGTCCGGCTGCAAATTGGCAGTAATAGTTATTTATTCATTTCACTCGTGTACACGGGGAAAGTCTCACTTGAGGCTCATGACTTTTTGCAGGAGGGTTCCTGCCAAGTTTTCAAAGTTGGGGGTGATGATTGTTACGTAGATTACAATTTGATAAGCTGTGGTATCATTTTTCAAACTCGACAAATTTGTACCACGGTGCCAACACACAATGGACTACTCTAGTGAATGACATCACGGTGTCTTTAACATCCAATGTGAAGCAGGTGACGCGTATTCCACATTCCACGCAAAATAGACCTGCAGTATCAATCAAGACGGCCGCCGCGTTCGAACCCTCGAGAGTATTTTGACCCCTGCAGTATTATTTGAACACCGCTGGCTGTGGTAGATAACAGCCCCCCCCCCCCCCAGCCAGTTTAGCTGATAGTTGTTATCATGTTGGGAGTTAGCCACTTAGTCTTGTACCTACATATAGACACAAGCCAGTGTGAACAAGGTCGCAAGACGCACTCACCCATTAAAGTGTTCTGACCCCAGGGGGGCTGGGTGGGGGGGAGTCATTTTGCTCCGATTAGCACGGTTGGCATCTCCAATTAGCACGGTTGGCACCTACGATTAGCACGGTTTAATTAGCACGATTGGCTACAAAAGAAGTTCAACGTACATACAAAACATGTGTACCCCAAGGTTAAAATAATAAAGAGTATTTTGACCCCAGTGAGTTCAAATAATAAAGAGTATTCTGACCCCAGTGAGTTCAAATAATAAATAGTATTCTGACCCCAGTGAGTTCAAATAATAAATAGTATTCTAACCCCGGTGAGTTCAAATAATAAATAGTATTCTAACTTCGGTGAGTTTGAATGTGGCGCTTAAAAAAAAAACACAATGCTCTTCCTTCTGACATTAGGAAGCCACTGGAGCTATGCACTTTAAAATCACCGAGATTAAATTTTTTTTATTTAGAACTGCTTGTTGTGTTTTCTTTGTTGTCCTCCTGCACCGCTGAGAACCACAGTTGCCTACGTACGGTGCGAAATAACTTTGCATACGTACATGAACATCCAAAGCTGGGAAACCGCACTTGGATACAACGGAAGTAATGGTCAGCCGACTGTTCGTTACCTGCAGTCGCCTCGCCAGGAAGGTGGCCAGCAGGAAGCTGAGCGTGAGTGAACCAAGGATCATGGGATTGAGGAACTGTAGCAGGCACACGAGCAGCATGGACACCGTCTGGCCTGCAAGCACCCAGTCCACCTGTACCCCGGCGCACGGACAAAGACGAAGATCATCCCCCGATGCAGCAGCACCCTCCTGACAACGAGGCTTGAGACTCGGCGAGCGAGGCCTTCCTGGGGTAGATGATCAATGTCACGCATGATGCTGCAATTGTAGCACAGTACACTAACCGCTCCACCTCTGCTCCCCACGATAAATTCGTATACACCCCACACACTTACACACAAATGCAAAAATCCCCATATAGCCTTAACAGACTTTGTGCTGTTAGTGAGCAACACCAGCGAAGGCCGGCACGGCACACGAGGGGGTCGGTGGCTGGCACCAAACCCGGCCGCCTTTGTCTCCCCAGTGGCGATGTTTACACACCGCACCAGGTACTCATTTTAGGCTGAGTCGACCTAGGGGAGGAGGCCCAGGACCGGTTCAGATAATCATCACTGGTGTTGGTCGTGAGCTCGGGTCGCTGGGTTCATAAGATAGCGCGCTAACCACTGCACTCCCGCTCCCTAGACACAAAGACAAATATCCCCCGCCGCATAGCCTTAACAGACTTTCGGAGCAAATGCTGTTAGCGATCACCTATGAAGGGACAGATCTCACTGCTCATATCGGTCACCGAGTTTCACTTCCCACATCCCAGAGTTTCACTCCCCCATATCCCGTAAGCTGAAGATGATGTTGCAAAACGTCACAGGATCCATGCATATGCGTGATTCTTCTTCCTTTTTATTTAAACAATACAGCAAGAACAAAGAAAACTCGACCGCTAGGATCGGTTATGGAGGTGATAATTAATATGACATGACAATGATGATGATGATGAAGGTGATAACGATGACGACCATGATGACCATGGTGATGATGATGGTAATGACGATTATGATGAGGATAACTATGATGGCAATGATGATGTCCATTATGACGATAATGATAATGGTGATGATGACGAAGATGACGGTGATGCTGAAAATGGTGATGAAGACGATGTCCATGATGATGACGATGGTGACGATGGTGACGATGATGACGATAATGGTGATGATTAACGTATGTACGTTGAACTTCTTTCGCACCGTACATAGCCAATCGTGCTAATCTTAGGTGTGGGAGAAGGACAGTAGATGATTTGAAAGTGCTTAGCTCCAGTGGCTTCATAACATCGGAAGGAAGAGCGTTCCAGACGGCCGCAAAAGCGCATCTGAAAGTGCGCGATACATTGGCCACCATTGTTCGATGGCTATCCATGATGATGATGGTGACGATGCTGACGATAACGGTGACGATGATGATGATGCGGTTTCACGTGCCTTGCGTGCGGGCGCGAGCTGCAGGCAGCGTAGGCTGTAGAGCGCCAGCGCCTGTATGAGCAGCACGAACTGGTTGAACTGCCACGCAAGGCTAAAGACGAAGGTGCTGAGCCACACTGCAGCGAGCACCGGCCTCTGGGCACACAAAGAAAAAAACAAAGATCCCCCTTATAGCCTCAATAGACTGTTGGGGCAAGTGCTGTTAGCATGTATATATCTATGTAGAACAAGTGCGTAGACATCGCCACCGGGGTGACAAAGGCAGGTGGCCGTGGTGCTGGCCACCCACCGCCTCGTGTGCCTTGCCGGCCTTCGTACGTGCTCGCTAACAGCACTTGCCCCAACAGTTTATTAAGGCAATACAGGCGATCTTTGTCTTTGTATGTGTGTTGAACTTCTTTGGCACCGTACGTAGCCCAACGTGCTAATTAATCGGAGCTGCGGGGGGAAGGACAACAAACTAAACACAAAAAGCAGTTCTAACAAAACGAGTTTTCAATTGAGATTTCAAAGTGCATAGCTCAAGTGGCTTCTTAATATCAGAAGGAAGAGCGTTCCAGATGGCCGCAAAAGCTGATCTGAAAGCACGCGATGCAGTGACCACGATCTTTGTTCGATGGTAAGCCAAGAGCGAGCACCTATGAAGGACAGCACGGTACACGAGGGGGTGGGTGGCCAGCACCACGCCCACACGCAAGCGCGTACACACATACTCCAGGTACCCATTTAAGGCCGAGTCGACCTAGGGGAGGCCCAGGACCGTTTCAGATAATCATCACCGGTGTTGGTGCCCATGAGCGGGAATCAAACTCCGGTCGCCGGGTTCGTAGCAAAGCGCGCTAACCACACGCGCGCACAAAGACAAACACCCGCCGTGTAACCTTAAACAGACTGTTGGGAAAAGTGCTTTTAGCGAGCAACTCTTAAAGTCGGCGCAGCACACGAAGCGGTGGGAGGCCAGCACCGTGCCTGACCACATTTGTCTCCCCAGTGCTGATGTTACCGCACAAAGTACTCATTGGCTGTGAGTGGGAATTAAACTATGGTCATCAGGTGCATAGCACACTCACAAGAACGACCAATTAAATTTAAACCTTTACAAACGCGTTTATTAAAATGCTATTCCGAAAGTTTCCTTCCAATCATAGTGTCCAATAATCTCGTTGCAGGACGTCAACATTCCCCCACGAGGGTGCATGTCGCCACAAGCCCACCGTCCGCTCAGGGTGGTGCGGTGGCCACACTTTACCTCCTGCCGGGGCCTGAGGTTGGGCCGCAGATACCAGGTGACGGCGGCCACCTGGCAGGCGAGGAAGGGCAGGGCCCAGTTCTCGCGAAGGGAGATGGTGAACTCCGCCCTGGTCGTGTCCAGCCTGTGGGAGACGAGCCACCACCGTCCGCCCCGCCACGCAGCTTTAGTGCCACGGCTTCATAATTTCTCACCGGTGTGTAATGTTGATCCACGTTTGTGTTGTGGTTAGGCCGCGTGGTCTTAGATTTATGCAAAAATTATCGTCATTAACCCCTCCGCCACGCGACAAGGTTGTCACACTGTCAAAGATATCGTTCACACGTATGGCTAATGTATTGATCACATTGATCACCGGTGAGGAGCTTTATTGATTAGAATGTAATCAAAGTATTGGCATGTATCACTAATATCTTCGTAAACGTGAAAATCATGTTGGGTAGTCGAGGGTTCATGGCAAGAATTTTGGCATAAAACGACCAAGTGTCCGAACCAAAAAAACAATACTTTTTGTTCCCAAAGGTTGAGTTTTAGCCAAATTAAGTGCAGGACAAAACTTAAATGTGTGCGGTCATTGATGACTTTGCTGGGACCATCAACTCACTACACTTGAGAAGCTGTTTTAATCATTGGTAGCTGAAACCTGGGATCGAAACCAGGCTCTCAGTATTACTGGCTCGGTGATCTGATACAATAAAAGCCACCTTAGCAACTCACAGTGGCGAGTTGTCAACGACCTCGCCTGGTATACAGGAGGTCGTGGGTTCGATCCCGACCCTGACTCCTGTACGTGTGCAGTTTGTACGCCTCTCTGCGTGGCCGTGTTGATTTTTATCCGGGTCCCCCGGTTTTTCACTCCACATTTATAAACATGCTTTTAGAGTATTTGGCTGAAGCTATACATTTCCACGTGATAAGCCACTTCGTTGAGCTATCATTTGTAGCCAGGTCGCTTCTGAAAAAGAGCGACATTGCTCAGTGGGCCTTACCTGGGAAAATAAAAAAAATGGTTAACAGTTAAAGTATATGGCATTGAGTGTAACAGGCCAGTCAAAGGTGGATGGCAACAGCGGTCAGAACACTGAGCCGGCAGCCACTGCGACCCTGGGTGTGAGTCTGCCTGTGATTGAAGCGGATACTCACAGGCAGATGGCTGGATTCACACTCAGGCTCCCAGCGTCACTGGCTCAGTGCTTCACCCTCTGAGCCTCCACCTTGGCCACTCACGTAGCCGGCACATTTACAATAATTCTCATCGACCGCGGGGGTTTTTCACGGTCGCGCTGCAATCGCTCTCCCAACGGTGTTTCCAGGGGTTGTACCACGAAGTTTCACTCCACGCTCCTGAGAAGCTCCTTCGTGGTGAAGACAAACAACATTCGGCTGGCACGGCCTGGACGCACGCCGGAGGGGAATCGTTCCCTCACCTGTTGACGGTGAACCACGTGGCGGCCAGAAGGCCCGCCAACCACGTGCCGCTGAGCAACCAGGCGGTGACGTGCAGCGCCACCACGTAGAGGCCTTGCAGCTGGAACACCGCGTGGATGTAGAAGTAGACGGGCTCAAGCCAACCCTGCGGGGGGGGGGGGGCGGTAGTGGCACAACAGAGTAGAGCTCAAGGACGGACCGGTAAGGTCGTGGCAATGGTGACTGTACGAACACGTGTGTAGATGGCCGCACGCGTTAGGTGTGTGTGGCTTTGTCTTGGTCTGGTCATCCTCACAGCAGCGGCTTTTGGCTCGCCATCAAACAAAGACGGTCACTGCATCGCGCACATTCAAATGCGTTTCTGTGGCCCTCTGAAGCACTCTTCCTTTCGACGATATTAGGAAGCCACTGGAGCGATGCACTTTTAAATATAGATTGAAAACGAATTTCTTTAGAACTGCTTTGGTGTTCCATGCCGGCTTTCATAGGTGCTCGCTAAGAGCACTTGCCCCAATAGTCTGTTAAGGCTACACGGGGTATCTTTTCCTTTGTCTTTGTACAAAAGAAGAGTCCAATAAACTCATCACCACACCGGTGAACAGCCAATAGCGAGCTGGAATAAACTGAAACAAGCTGGCAAGCCAGGTCGTTCAAGGGAGCGTCCATTTTGTTTGGGTATTTGACTTGTAAGAGCGCGTGTGTGAACGGACGCACCAGTCTGACGTTTGTAGGTTACGTGTGAGTACACACTGTTATGATGTAGCCCATGCCCGGCGATTTGATGATTTGTCGCGGTTCGGGGTCAAAATCTTATGCAAGAATCGAAACTGATCTCGTTCTGTTTCATCGTGTTGCTTGTATCCGTCCTCATTCTCTTACTGCTCCAGTTGGTACAATTTTGCTCACTCCATTAGCTTAGTGCAACATTCGAACATCATCGCCGAACGAGGGCCTCCCCACACCAGGGGGTTATTTAACCGTACTTCACCATGCTGGCCAGTACGCGTTGGTGAGCATAGATGTACATTACAACAATGTATTTTTCGCTCAACTGCCACAACAGCAGCCTAAACCACCGCTTAGCTTGTGAGATCGGACGAGCTGATTTTGTTGACTTGGTCCGAGGCCTCACCTGGAGGGGAAGGGCGCAGTACAGGAGGCCCATGATGACCTCCTGGTAGATGTTCATGCGCTGCAGGAGATTGATGGTCCGAAGCGACTCAGTGCGGTTGTCGTAGACCAGCTCACGAATGCCTGCCAACAACAGCAGCAGCAGCAGCGGCCACGGCCACGATCATTCCACCGCACACGATTGGGTGCCATGGTGGAAGATGTTAACTACCTTGCCTGGTATGCCGGAGGTCATGGCTTTGATCCCGATCATGGTTTCAGTCCCTGGGTTTCACTCATAAGGCAGGCTCAGCCTAAAGTTCGACGTTTCTCCACATTTAGAACCAACATCACGAGTTTAGAGTATTTGGCTGCTATACATTTCCACTTGACAAGTCACTTCGTTGAGCTATACATACATACAGATGGACCAATAAACATGCAGACAAGACAGCCAGACTGACCCACAGAGAGAGATAGAGGGACAGATGATGTTTTGAAAGACACAGCTAATGTACATATACGCAGCACTGCCAGTTCCTGACCACCTTGCAGGAGTGTTCATTTATCCAGCTTCCAACTCGGCTCCACCCGCTTCGCTTCTGCAATGTGAACGAGCTCACCGGGGGTGGTTTTGGCCACATCGCTCGCCAGGCCACCGTCTCACCTTGCAGGAAGGAGGGCGCCTGCAGCAGCTGCTTGTAGTAGGAATAGTAGAGGCCGCATTCTGTCCTGAACGAGATTTCACGCTCCACCTCCTGCAGGGAAACCTCCGTGAGCCCCAGGACATCGTGCGGCGCAGCTTGTGCAAGGGTGCCGTACCATTTGCATGCCCAGTGGGGTAAAATGCGGGGACTCCCCACCCACCTCTTTCAAAAACGTATGGCCAACGTGGAAGAGCGGGGTTCTCAGGAGATGATCTGAGATGGCATGGTCAGTGAGAACTCGTACTGGTCTGCTGCTGGCACTGGGCTGGGTCCGAGAGCAACCCTAACTGGGTGCGACCTATCACCGATGCCGCATGCTCATGTCACGTTCACGAAGCGGGAGAGTGCTCTTGGCCTCAAATCACACGGCAGCCTCACCAGGCCAAGCGAACTCTCACCAGGCCGGGTGGCACTCTTATACCACGCCACATGGCTCACTTTCAAGAGGGGCTACGCGTCGCGAGCTCGTGGCTTCAATGCCGCAGTGAGACTCTCGCGCTGTGACACCACAACCAATTGTGTGTACGTATGTCGAACTGCTTTCCCGCCGTACGTAGCTAACCGTGCTAACTGGAGGTGCGATTTGGGGGGAGGTGAGCCAACGTAGCCTCGTAGCTTATGGAACGTGGGGACGCGAACCCGGATCCTAGAGCTGACCTTGTGCTTGAACTGCACCATTCCTGGACTGGGTTCCCAGCAGTCATGGAATCAAGCAGGGTGAGTAACTGTGAGTGCACCAACCTGAATGTTGGAGAACCAGAGCTCATTCTCGTGCAGCGTGCCCAGGTACTTGGCATGGCACAGCCCTGAAGCGACTCCCACCAGGCAGCCGAGGAGTAGCCCCAGCGTCCGCTTTTTCGACACCACCGCTCCATCTGGGTGGGGAGATGCGACAAAGATCCCCCGCATAGCCTTAACAGACCATTGGGTCAAGTACTGTTAATGAGCACCTATTAAGTCCGGCGTGGCACAAGTGGGGTGGGTGGCCAGCACCACAGCCAGCGGGCCTTTGTCTCCCCAGCGGTAATATTTATATACCATATCAGGCACTCATTTGAGTCGACCTAGGGGAGGCCCAGGAATGGTTCAAAAGTGAATCACCGATATTAGCTGCGAGCGTGATTTACACTTGGCTCACCGGGTTAGCATCAGAGTGGATTATTCACGATAAAGGATCCCCTGTTTCACCTTAACAGACTGTAGGTACAAGAACTGTTAGCGAGCACCTATGAAGGTCGGCATGGCACACGAGGGAGTGGGTGGCCAGCACCACGCCCAGCCGCATTTGTCGGCCTAGCCGCAATGGTAATACACCGCATCAGGTATTGATCTGAGGCTGAGTCGACCGAGGGGAGGCCCAGGACCGGTTCAGATAATCGTTACTGGTGCTAAACACGATACAATCACTCCCACACACAAAGACAAAGATACCCCGTATAGATTTAACAGATTGTTGGGGCAAGTGCTGTAAGCGAGCACCTATGAAGGCCGACACAGCACACGGGGTGGTGGGTGGCCAACAGCACTCTCACACTCACTCGCGTACACACGTACATGCACACGTACACACACACGTACACACACACGTACATACACACGTACGCATGCCCAGAGTGGGGCCGGAGATTTCACAGCGCTTCACGCTCGCAGCGCATCATGCAACGAGACGGCCCCCTCCGGACAAAAGTCCTGCGCTGGCGGCGCATAGCGCGAGGGCTGACACTCACTTTGTCTTCAAAGTCCCCATGGTGACAAAGCCTCACAAAGGAGCCTCTAATCCCAGAGCGGTGGAATTTTTAATTCTCCCTCGACATCCGCAGACGCTAGGACAGTCTCAAAACGACCGTTTCTCAGACGCCGTTTCAAAACCACGTCAGGACTACACTCGCCCTGTCCGGGCGTTAGAAGTATTCCCGACGTCCGCCGATATAAAAGGAACTATTACGGGCAGCGGACGGGGCTGTTGGCACTTTGCCATAGCCGGCAACGACGGTTGCGCTCGGTGGTTTGAGCCACGCTACCGCCTCTCGTCTCTCCGTCGAGCCTCTCCCGGGTTTCGCTCTCGACGAAGGGGTCCTCACCTCGTTTGTCCATCCCGGTCGGCGGCGCTCCGTGCCGAACGTCATCGTTGTGCCGCCGCCCGTTGCCCTGCTCCCTGTGCGGCTTGCGGTAGCGTAGCTGGCTCATCGCGACGGCGCCGGGAAACGCCGGCAGCGCGCGCGAGAGAGGGAGACGTGCGCTGCGCACGCAAGGAGGGAGGGGCGGAGCGGAGAGAAGCTGCGTGGTTAACACTGCCTTCGGAGAAATATTTAACATCGGGGTGGCCGGGCGGGTCAGAGGTCGGTGCTGAGCTGGCACTGCTCAGATGCTGGCCTCGAATCCGGGTTTCAGCATCCTGCAATGAAACTGGGTTTTCACTTGCAGCGAATGTATGGTTTCAACTCGCTCACCAATGGCTGCACAAAACAACCATCGAGCAAAATTTATATATGCATTTAAAATTGCCGATACAGCCAGTCCCCGCGTTTATGACCGGTTCAGATAATCATCATCGGTGTTAGCCGTGAGCGGGAATCGAACTCGAGACACGGGGTTCGTAGCGCAGCACGCTAACCGCTACACTACCCACTTAGGTGCAAACAACCATGAGGGTGTTTATCATCCATACTTCACCACTATGGTGCGTTTGAATTTCTGAACATACCCAACCTGATAAAGGAAGTCCCTTACATCACGCAAGCAGCTACCCAATTGCAATGTGCTACAGAGATGATCACAATAACAGACAGAATATCAATTAACCATTGCAATGACAATATTTTAGCATTTAACTGCGACAACACTGAAATGACCATCTGCTGGTGAATCTAATACAGAATTATTCAACACGTTTGTCAATAACACTGCATTAAAATGTATATAACAGTCACAAGAGGGAGAGTGGATATAGCCGGAAGACAACACCTCATAAACTATGGGGCCTGAAAATTAAATCATAACAATGTTACACGATTGACATTTCTTTTAACATAATCCACTTAGTGATGCATTTCTTGGTTCAATTCTCATTTGAACAAGATTATAATTAGCATAATTCACTTGGTGCTGATGGCCTGGGCTGAATCCTCATGTCAATAGTATTAATTAATATAATGCACTTAGTGATGCATCACCAAAGAATGTAATATAAGCAATATTACACTTCCTTCCACTGATTGTAACGCTACTTAAAAAAAGTTATACTCATAGGGACGGTGACACAGGCCATGAGAATTGCTATTACTGATAATAAGTTATACAAACTACGAGATTTTCTCCAACATACTGTAACTGTAGATATTCCTGGATGCTTGTGCTGATTAAAAATTATTTTCTTCCAGATTTGAAAAATATTTTCCATTAATCTGTGGGGTTTTCTTGCATCCTAATAAATTGCTTGTCTTAAAACCTATAAATATCCGCAAATTAACTTAATATATGGATTTATCGATGAAAGGTTGTATAACCGAATATAAATCATATTTAAATAGCGCTTTCACTCAAAGTGCTTAAGATAGCTGAATGCTGTAGTCAGGGCCTGGGGTAAAGCACTCGATGTTGGCCCGCCAATACCTTCAAACAAAACCGGAAGTATTGCAACTGATACCGTGACGTACAAGTGCGCCCCCCCCCCCCAAAGCACAGGGCCCGGGGCAGTCGCTTGATTGGCAGTACCCTAGGGACGGCTCTGGGTGTAGTTGGCAAGCACTGGACTTGCAATCCAGAGGTTGCCTGATCAATCTGAGATCCAGCCTGCCTCCAGCAGTACTATGGGATAAACCACAGTGGGGTAAAGTGTGGGTACTCCCACCTCTGCCAGGCCGCCTGACCAGCCCTGGAAGAGTGACCAAAATCACCTCTTAGAGGGGCTCTGTAGAGCTGAGCTGAGACGAAGATTCCCCGCACATCCTCAAGAGACTGTTGGGGCAAGTGCTGTTAGCGAGCAGCACCTATGAAGGCCGGCGCGGCACACGAGGGGGTGGGAGGCCAGCACCATGCCCCGCCACCTTTGTCTCCCCAGTGACGATGGTTACACATCAAACCAGGAACTCATTTGAGGCTGAGTCGACCTAGGGGAGGCCCAGGACAGATTCAGATATCGGTGTCGGTGGCCGTGAGCGTGAATCGAATTTGGATCGCCGGGTTCGTAGCGCGGCGCGCTAACCGTTGCGCCACCGCTCCAAATCGCCCTCACGACTACACGACCCCCACTCACCCTCGCCCGGCTCAGCAGCGTGGGTGGACACGGCTCAGCGTGGGTGGACCCGGCTCAGGCGACACACCGACAGGGCCCACGGCAGAGGCCTGCGCTGCCAGGCTCGTGGCAGCCTCCCACCAGCTCCCGTCTCACGCCTGGGCACCCACCACTTGGTGAGAGCACGGGGGGGGGGGAGGCAACGGTGAGAGCGCATGAGGGGTGTGGTAAGGGTACGTGAGGGCATGGTAAGGGTATATGAGGGTATGTGAGGGCATGGTCGGGATATAATAAGGGCGTGGTGAGGAATGGTGAGGCATTAGCTAAGGGGCCGTCCATATATGACGTTACACGATTTTTG
>CM025666.2:450363-462238 GCA_014621495.2 Entosphenus tridentatus
TTTTTACGGGTTAATTTTTTCAGAAGCGAGCTGGCCATCACAAATGATAGCCCAACGAAGCGACTTATCATCACCATCATCATCACGTGGAAATGTATAGCAGTGGCCAAAGACTCTAAACGCGTGGTGACGTTCATTCTAAATGTGGAGGGGAAAAAGCGGAGGACCCGGAGAGAAATCCTCGCGACCACGGGGTGACACCGCAAACTCTAAATATACAGCATGTGTTAAGAGTCGGGATCGAACCCATGACCTCCTGTATACCAGGCGAGGTAGTTAACATCTCCTAGCCACCATATTGCAGAGAAGCTGAAAAAGAGCGTTACAGCTCAGTGCGCTTTACCTGGTAAAATAAAAACAAGTTGAGATTACTTTTAAAATTTGCACCGGTCCTGGGCCTTCCTTAGGATGACTCAACCTTAAATAAGTACCTGGTGTGGTCTGCAAAGCATCAGCACTGGGGAGACAAAGGTGGCAGGACGTGGTTTGGGCCACCCACACCTTCGTATGCCATTGCGGCCTCGATAGGTGCTCGCAAACAGCACTTGTCCCAAACCAACAGCACTTTCCCCAACAGTGTGTTAAAGGCTGTACGGGGGATCTTTGTCTGTCTGTGTGGTCTGTGTGGTAATTCTGTCTGTGTCAACACTTGCCATGGACTCATGCAAGTGCATGGGGATGTGGTGGCGCAGCGGTTAGCACACCGAACTACGATACTGCGGATCTGAGTTCATGACAGCGTTTAATAATAAACATTTTCGGATCTTAACTGATTGTGTTCACGTTTACGGTGACTTTCAGACCGCTGTCCACTCACTGGCATTGACTATATATCTTTTATTCTCCGCAGGGAATAGATTCTTTGCTCCGCTGCAAGTTTAAAATTCCTTCCCTCTATTACTGCTAACCCTACTCCCTCCCTTTGATGCTGCTAATCCTGCATACTGCATAATGCACGGGCATAATATGACTTTGAAACCCCCCCCCCCCCCCCACGCATTCCACAAGCAGTGACTAATCCCATATCTGCATTTCCCATAAATATGCTAAATTCCTCTTTATATGCAAATTCCTTTGTCAAGGCGCCCCTTCCCCCCTCCAACCCAGCTTAAATATACGCTGCCAAGCCTGGTGGTGCCCATTCAGACGCTGTCTTCCCGACAGACATGTTCTTCACCTGAGGATGGCTGCTTGCAATTGTGGCCGAAACGTCGTGAGAATTATTTTATTATGTTTTATTTGTATTATTTTATTACTTCCCTTCTACGTGTATTTACCGAAAGAACCAAGAAGATGAATCCCTGCAGTCACGAAAGCTTTAAATCGAAATTCCAGATATATTTCGATGGGAAAGAGTTTCTTGGAAACTGACCACCAATCTTTGCTCCAAATAGACCAGGCTGGACTGGAGAATAATAGTGACGGGATGAGTCGTGGCCCTCCAGCCATATCAATATCACGTGAGGATATTGAAGGGCTGTGACAATGTAGGAGCAGATTTATTGAGCCGAGGTGAGCCCTGGGGAGTGTGGACTCGAGGAAGCAGCTCCAGTGTACCACGTGTGGCGAGAGCCAGTGGAGCGTTGACTCCCCAAGGGCGGAGATGACGTCACATTGCACCAATAAGTATCAAGGTAGAACACAATGGAGGGTGGGGTCCACCTGTAATAGCGAAAGCTGCTGATGGAAATTAGAGACACCTGCAACAAACAGTGTCAATCACCATTAGTGCAGCGCTGTTTTATAAATAGAGACCCCCCCCCCCACACACTCACATACAAAAACAACCGCCATTCGCCACTAAGTGGCGGTGACGTCACCACGACGCTTGTGCCAGGCCATGTGCACATTGAGGCCACGTGAAGTGTCGAACGCCCGCTGGCAGGAGATCACGGGGCAGACCCAGCAGGTGCCACGGGTCGACTGACTGAGATGCCCTCCCCACACACGCATCCCTCCCCCACACACACATCCCTCCACACACAGCGGTGGGTGGCTGGAGTTAGACCCCAGCTCTATCTGCTCGCGAGCTCCAGGCAGCAGGGAACAGGAGGGGTCCCCGCAAACCTCCTCCAAGCGTCCAGCTGTAAGTAGCAGCTCGACAGGACTTTAGTGGTTTAGTGGGGGCATTATAATCGATCTATTGTCACAATTCCCCGGGGCTTTGGTGTCACAGTCCCTGTGAGTTTCAGTGGCCACCCGGTGGGGAGCAGGCACGGGCAGAGGAGGCCGCCTCTGACGCCGCCGGCTGTGGAGAGCAGGGGCCGGCAGGGGCCCGGCTCTCCTCCTACTCCTACTCGGACCACGCGGCAGGCCGGGGTTGGCCCACGGCGAGTGACGACGTGGAGCGTCGCCTGCAAGTCGGCTGCCTTGTGAACGTGTCGCCCAGCAGTGGGCGGTGAACGCCAGCTCGGGCTAAACGTGCCCTAAGGGGGTGTTTGTGTGGAGACGCGTAGCCTCGAGTGTGGGGACAGAGGAGTGGTCCCGGGGTGTGTCGTGTAAGGCTGTAACCTGTCAGCACCCCGTGTGGTGCAGATGCACGCGTTGGTGTGGACGCGGGCAGGAGGAGCTTGTCGAGCAATTAACGACGGACCAACCCTCTGAAATCGCCTCGGGTGTGATGATATCCATTACTCTCATTAGACTCGGCCCACACGACACACGAGCGTGACTTGGCTGACCACAAATATAATAGTGGCGGCAGTAAAGGTGAGTCTTGAAGGAGGCTAGAAGCCAAAGGGCCACAGCACCGTACGAAGCCAACCTTGTTAATCGGAGGTGCGGGGGAAGGACAACAAAATAAACGCAGAAAGCACTTCTACATAAACGAGTTATCAACGTAGATGAGTTTAAAGTGCATAGCTCCATTGGTATCCCGATATCGGAAGGAAGAGCATTCCAGATGGCCTCAGAGACGCATCTGAAAGCGCGCGATCCAGTGACCGTCTGTTCGATGGCCACTGCAGCAAGGTTCTAATCACAGCCAACTCGGTCTGTGTGAGTCTCTGTGTCTCTGTGTGAGTCTACGGGTCTCTGTGTAAGTCTGTCTGGCTCTGTGTGAGTCTCTTTGGCTCTGTGTGAGTCTACGGGTCTCTGCGTGAGTCTATGTGTCTCTGTGTGAGTCTGTGTCTCTGTGTGAGTCTGTGTCTCTGTGTGAGTCTGGCTCTGTGTGAGTCTATTTGGCTCTGTGTGAGTCTATTTGGCTCTGTGTGAGTCTCTGTCTCTGTGTGAGTCTATTTGTCTCTGTGTGAGTCTGTGTCTCTGTGTGAGTCTATGTGTCTCTGTGTGAGTCTATGTGTCTCTGTGTGAGTCTATGTGTCTCTATGTGAGTCTATGTGTCTCTGTGAGAGTCTATTTGGCTCTGTGTGAGTTTCTGCCTCTGTGTGAGTCTGTGTCTCTGTGTGAGTCTATGGTTCTCTGTGTGAGTATATGTGTCTCTGTGTGTGTCTATGTGTCTCTATGCGAGTCTGAATCTGGCTCTGTGTGAGTCTATTTCTCTGTGTGAGTCTATGTGTCTCTGCGTGAGTCTATGTGTCTCTGTGTGAGTCTGAGTCTGGCTCTGTGTGAGTCTCTGTGTGAGTCTGTCTCTGTGTGATTCTATTTCTGTGTGAGTCTCTGTGTGAGTCTATTTCTGTGTGAGTCTGAGTCTGGCTCTGTGTGAGTCTATTTCTCTGTGTGAGTCTGTGGGCCTCTATGCGGGTGTCCGGACTGAGACCAACGTCTCACGGCGCTTGAGTCCTCGGTTTAATCATTGCGGCAGTTCCACAAATTAGAAAACGTCAAACTTTCAAAATCATCCCACTCGTATGTACGGGACATCATTTTAAAGCTATAAAATTGTAATTTGATTAAACTAAAATAAATACTTGTTTGTGGAGTATAAAAAAAACATTCAAAGTTGTTTCCAGCTCAAACGGGCACCGATACTAATCTAATTTCAGAGCCAGTGGTGGAAATTCCACATTCCTATGGCCAGGACGAGCTTATAAACCAGCAATGATAAGACAACCACTTGCTAAACACAGGACAACCACTGTCGACTTCTCCACAAAGTGGTACTCATTTTATCGACTTCAGAGGGAGGGATGATGATGACGAGCTGATGCATGTGTATCGATTTGGCTCGGCCAGAATCGGTGGTGGAGGTGACGAATGTGATCGTGTCTGAGTAGGGTACCGGTGGACGAGGTGACGAAGGTGGTCGTGTCTGAGTAGGGTACCGGTGGAGGAGGTGATGAAGGTGAACGTGTCTGAGTAGGGTACCGGTAGAGGAGGTGACGAAGGTGACGAAGGTGATCGTGTCTGAGTAGGGTACCGGTGGAGGAGGTGACGAAGGTGAGCGTGTCCGCGTACTCCTTCACCATCCTGTGGACGACGTCGATCTGCTCCAGGGAGTAGCGGACGGCGTCCCGCCCGGCCGTGTCACATGGCGTGTACACGGCCCAGAACTGCTCCGACGGGTGGACAAAGACAAAGACGAATTGCGGCTTGTTTTCTCAGGAAAGCATCACCAATTCTCATGGTGACAATTTTTTTAGTAAAATTGTAAACTATGAAACAAATTTTTTTTACCAGGTAAGGCCCACTAAGCTACGTAGCTCTTTGTCAGAAGCGACCTGGATATCACGAATGACCGCTCAACGAAGTGGCTTATCACGTGGTGCTGGCCACCCACCCCCTCGTGTGCCGTGCTGGCCTTCATAGGTGCTCGCTAACAGCACTTGCCCCAAGTCTGGTAAGGCTATACGGGGGATCTTTGTAGTGGTATTGGTGCTGGTGGTCGTGGTGGCGGTGGTCGTGGTGGCGGTGGTCGTGGTGGCGGTGGTCGTGGTGGCGGTGATGGTGGTTGTGGTTGATGGCGGTGATCATGGTGATGCTGGTGGTCGTGGTAGCGGTGGTGGTGGTGTTGGTGGTGGCGGTGGTGGTGTTGGCGGTGGTGTTGGTGGTGTTGGCGGTGATGGCGGTGGTGTTTGGTGGGTTGCGTTGGCACCTGCCCACCGACACGCCCGGCACGCAGGCGGCTCATGCTGGTGTGAGTGCTGGTGATGTTGTTCAGGTTCACGTTGTCGTAGATCTCATTCTTGTACACGTCCCTGAGGCGCCACGGCAAGTCGTTGTGTCTGCGGGGAACAGCAACCCCACGCAGCCAAGATTCAGGGTCCGGGGAAAAGGCGCAGCTCTGCAATTTGCTTGGCGACGCCACTGCCCGCAGAAGAGTCCTTCACTCGAGAGGAGGGGGGGGGGGGAGCCCCTCTGAAGGATACTTGGCCTCTTCTTCCATGCTGGCCAGGTGTCTTGGTGGTAGTCCCGCCACTTTTCCCACCACACGCGCACTGCCGATCAACTGCCCGTGTTCCTAATCGATCACTGGTTTTGGAGGTCGGCAGCCAGTGATGGATTCCAGTAGAATGTTTTACAGCATTGAGTGCACCGACAGCCCTCCTATTTCAGCTCTGCTGAGCACTGTTGGCTACGTACGGTGCGAAAGAAGTACGACATAAATACAAAGGCAAAGGTGCAGCGCTGCAATTGCTTGTCTCACGCCACTGCTGATGGAATGGCCTCCGCTGTTGGGAGCAGTAGAGAATTTGGTCTACTCTTCGACGCTCGCGAGATGTCTCACTTTACTGCACATTCGCGCGATGCCGATTGTGAACTGCGGTGAGCCCATTTACACCGCTGGGCCGACGGAGGCAGGTGAGAGGGTTTTACGAACTTCTCCCCCCCATCGTTTCAATGGGAAGTTTTGCATCGTTGGTTTAATTTCCCCATGAATGATATAATGATCAAGTTTGGCGAGATACGATGTCCCACGTTGTACGCGCAGTGAGATGGCGGGACAAATAACAGTGAGTACCATATGATAGTACAGCAATATGAGAAGACATTTCCCGATTTTGAGCAAAGGATCGTGAGGATCTCGCTCCCTCCACTCGGCCCACGACGAAGGCGGTGGCTCGCCGCTCCGTTCCACGCATCCCCCCGACTCACCTCCCCCCCGACTCACCCGTCTATGAGCGGCACCTTCGCCATCAGTGCGACTGCTCTATCGAGGTACACATCACCGTTCACCGTCAGGGGCACCCGGGCGAGGCTCAAGACCCCCCACAAGGCCGCAACGACACTCAGGAGACCGGCCATCTGGGTCTGCTCCAGCTACTGACCAGAGTGTGAGAATAACGCCACATCAGAAGCGAGGGTTGATGCGGTGTCATGATATTGTGTGGGTGGGTTTTTTTGCTCCCCCCCCCCCTCGTCGGTCAAAGTTAAACGAAACGATTTAGCAATCGTTGCAAAAGTGGCAAAGTCCGCGCTTGTGAATGTCTTGAGCGTGCGCGATGCGGGGGTGTAGCGGGCACGCTCGCCGGAAAGGGGGAACGGAGACCTCCCCCCCCTTGACCTCGAAACGATCGGCCGATGAAACCCCCTCACTTAGACCCTTGGGGCGCCGCGATGGCTATGAGATGTTAACTACCTCGCCTGGTATACAGAAGGTCGTCGGTTCGATCCTGATCCCTGAAAATTCCTGATATTTGGAGTTTGTGTCTCTCTGCTCGTGGTTGCGTGGATTTTTCTCCGGGTCGCCAGGTATTTCCCTCCACATTTAGAATCAACGTGAGTTTAGAGTATTAGGCGATAAGCCACTTGGTTGGGATATCAATTGTGGCTTTTGTGGTGGCCACGCGTCCGCCGCTTGCTGCCGAGGTTCAAGGTTTCGAATTACAGCAGCTGCCCTGGATACTGCTATGGTGGTGGCGGTCCAGTGTATCAACTATCATACTCTATAGCTCGGGTGAGCAGCTACAATGTTGCACAACGACCACGCACCACGATATTGTATCTGGTCACCCCGAGCTGTACATGCCCTGATAGTGCGTTGCTGTTGTGCTGTTCGCCTTTCGGCGACGTCTGGTCCAACACTGTTTGAGACTAGGCTATAAAGAAAGTTGTATCTTGTGTAGATCAATCAGTTCCAAAGACGATGCATCATCATATACTACCAGAGCATTTATTTTGTCTGCATGTTCACCACAGGTATATGTGGTTAATGCAGACACGATTCCTTGCCAAAGGTTTCTGTTTCAACATCTTAACACAACTGTTTTATTGCCAGAAAGGGAAACCTCTTCTTATGTTTTGATACTGGCAGGGGAGGTCCCGTGATACTACTGACAATTGTATGTAAGGTCCATCTTCTTGGTTCTTTCGGTAAAGTCACGTAGAAGGGAAGTAATAAAATAATAAAAATAAAACATTTGATGTTACTAATGCTGCTAATCCTGCATAATACACGGGCATAATATGACTTTGAAACCCCTCGCCCACCTCCTACGCATTTCACAGGTAGCACTAATCACATACCTGCATTTCCCATAAATATGCTAAATTCCTCTTGATATGCAAATTATTTTGTCAAGGCGCCCTTCCCCCCTTCCAACCCAGCTTAAATATACGCTCCAAGCGTGGTGTTGTTTCATTCAGACGCTGTCTCCCCGACAGACCTGGTCTTCACCTGAGGACGGCTGCTTGCGTTGTGGCCGAAACGTCGTGAGAATTATTTTGTTATGTTTTATTTTTATTATTTTATTACTTCCCTTCTACGTGACTTTACCGAAAGAACCAAGAAGATGAATCCCTGCAGTCACGAAAGCTTTAAATCGAAATGTATGTAAGGTGTGTAGGCATACATGCCTACAAAATATTTTTATTTTTTGGGGGGGTGGGGGGGAGTGGATTATTGTAAACCTGTTGGATCAACTTTTTACCCCCACACTTTGGGGAGGGGGGGGGTGTCCACTTTCTATAACTTGTATGATTCAGGCCTTCTGAAAGGCTCTCATAATTAAGTTGACTGACAAATAGACAAGCGGACACACGTAACGCCGGGCTTTTATAACAGATTTAGTTACGGGTATCTTTCTTTTACCAGGTAAGGCCCACGGAGCTCTTATAAAAGTGGCTTATAATCACGTGGAAATGTATAGCAGAAAAATACTCTAAATGTGTGCCGTTGATTCTAAATGTGGAGGGAAAAACCGGGGAGAGAGAGACACGCAAACTCCAAATATACAGCAGCAGCAGGCGTCAGGGTTGGGATCAAACCAACGACCTCCTGCGTACCAGGCGAGGTAGTTAACATCTCACAGACACCGCGGCGTACCCCGTCTGACTTGGTTCGCTTTTTCAAAAAAAGTTCTCCCTTGGAAATGTTCATCGGGACGCGCCGCTGATGATCACATCAACGTGGACATGCTTATTCACCTATTTCACTTCGCCTCCAGCAATGTTTTTTTTACCTATCGCGCTATCGGCGTCTTTGTCACGGGACGACAAATCCCACGAGGATTTCTTTCGGGGCCGTTGCATCAGCCCCCCCCCCCCCCGCTTATTCGAGAACAGCCCACGGCGAGGGGAGAGATACGACGCAGCTGGTGGCGCGACTCTAATCCGTTCAACTTTGGACAGCCGTACTCGAACTCCGACCCCTTGGATTTTGTACGTTTAACCAACGTAACCACCACCTACCCACACACCGCTTACCCCCGATGGTATCTGAACTCGGATCGTATCTTCTCTCCCTGTCTCAAGATAATTTGGTGACGCCGCCGCTGCTGCTACGGCTGAGTTGGGCGGTGGTGCAGAGACATAACTACACTCCGAGCGCATTCGTCAATCACACCGTGGCCTTAAGGTACAAGCAGATCATGGGCGACGTTTCCAGCAATGGCCCCTTTTCACAGCTCTTGGAGAAGCCAAGGTACCATTTAGGCGTCAACATATTCTGCTCCGAGCGTAGAGGCGCCTCTCTCGCTTGTCTGTCCTCTGAAAAAGGGGCCATTGTCCAAAAACGTTGCCTGTTATATGCACACCCATTTCAAACCTTTTAAAATCAGTCTGCCTCGGCAGCAGATCATGATTTCCCACCTGATGACGGACGCTTGTGTTGCGCCCGAAACATCGTGACTTTACCGAAAGAACCAAAGTGTTATGCATTTTCTTTCATATTACTACTCAACTATTTTGGTTTTAGCAGGTAAGGCCCACTGAGCTATAATACTCTTTTTCAGAAGCTACCTGGTTATCACAAATTATAGTCCAATGAAGTGGGTGATCATGTGGAAATTTATAGCAGCCAAATATTGTAAACGTGTGTGAAGGGAAAACCTGAGGACCCGAACAGACACGCAAACTACAAATATACAGCAGGCATCAGGGTCGCGATCAAACCCATGACCTGTATACCAGGTGAGGTAGTTAACATCTCATCACCATGGCGGCCAGTATTATTGACTGCTATTGACAGTGCTATATCAGGCGGTGTTCTTGACAAATGTGTTCAGATTATTTAATATCTTAAGGGAGTGTTCTTGCCTATACATTCTGGTGATTCACCGGCATTCAAGCAAGTCTGACTGCTGATGAGCCACCCTTACTTCGAAACCGGTTCACTGCTTGCTTGTTTTGAATCAATGCTGCACTCCCAGAAGGCCGTGCGGCCGATGGGTTGCGTTATAAAGGGCCTGTATAGTATTTTGTATTTGAAGAGGCGTATTGTCTGTGTATCAAGTACGTTACCCTCCAAGTTACCTTTATACACGAAACAGATCGGCAGATAATGCCTCCTGTTGAGGTGTGCTCGTTTTCTAAATAAACACTTTAGGAGATGCTCTTTCCCATGCTCCCTGCTGCAGGGAAATGCTCATCAACTCGGCAGTCAAACATCCATGTTGAAGTCTCAGAGCTGGAATTCAGGCAAAATGTTTGTTTTACAATTTAATTGGTTTGTAAATCAGTTTATTAGGGTAAGGCCCTGTGAGCTTATAAGCTCTCTTTCAATGGAGACCTGCCCAAAGCGGCAAGGAAGTTACATGGGAAGAGGGAGGGTTTACAGAGGCTGTGTGGAACAGCTGGTGTGATGGTGGAACAGCTGGTGTGATGGTAGCCAGCACGCTACATGGGACGAGGGAGGGTTTACAGGCGCTAAGTAGAATAGTAGCAGGGGCATTTTATAAACATGGCTAATAAACAATCAGAACTATGTACAATGGACAATAGTAAGAAATGTAAAATAACATCGTCCATGACGCTCGTGAGAGTAATTAATAGGTGGCATTTATAATGGAATTCATAGCAGCAACAATTCGATTTCATTTCCCGTTTAGAATTATTATTAATTGTGAGTCAATTACTAATTCTAGACATGATTAATTTGACGAACATTTTAATAATTAAATCCCAAACTTTATTTTAACTCAACCAATTGGATTCGTTTGTTTTGTGCTGTAATTATTGGTGACCGAGTCGATCACCTGCTCGCCACATTTGAGAACCGGGTTTCATTCAGAGGTTCCGACACCTGGGCTCGAGCCCATGACCTGAGTGGTGGCAGCCGAGTGAGTTCATTTAACACAAATGCTGCTGCGTTGGTAGTGGTGCATAAGTCAAATGAACACATTCATCAATAACAACACTGTGGCCTTAATATGGCATGATTAAAGACACATTGCCCGAAACGTCGTCAATTAAATTTTTTGTTTATTTTAAGGCCACTCAGTGTTGTTGGCAAATGTGTTGAGTTAGTTTGATGTTAATTTGTAAACCGGCAAACCCCACTCCAAAGGATGTGACCAGTCTGGCGATCGGCACTATGCACGTGGTGAGAGAATAAAGTAGCTCTGCTTGATTAGAGTGTTACATATGATATACAAGTCCACTATACACGACCTACAAACAACTTAATGAAAATACTGCACGTATATACATCATCCCACGCAGAGTCTTCGAGAGTGTAGTCGTAAGTACGGTACAGTAAGCAGTCACTTTTAAAGTTAGGGCATTTTTGTCAATGTGTGTGTTTATTTATGACAATTTCATGTAGTGACCAAATTTAAAACACTCAAAAAACATTCAACACCTAAAAACACTATCATACAAGAATGTGCAAAAATAAGCCATTTTTTATAATCTGAATCTATTTATCCTGGAGGAATCTGATGAGCTATGAAGCTCTTTGTCACACATGGCCAGTAGGGGCGGGTCAGAACGTTACAACAACCAACAGTGCAAAAATATCATAGTCGTGCAAAGTACAAGAAAGGTAACCAAATCACACAAACAAATACAACACGAAACCATCGCCATCCCACCACACAAAGCCCACCGAGGTATTCACTTATTTTTCAGAAGTGACCTGGCCAGAAATGAGAGCTCAACAAAGTGGCACCATCATTTGGACATTTATAGCACCAACATAATCTAATCTCAATGCATGTTTCTAAATGTGGAGGGTGGGGGGGGGGACCAGAGGACCCTGCGCTTTTGAAAATCCGACGCCCCCCCGCCCGCCCCCCGAATAATCGATGATGCTACGAAACGCCGGATTGGTTCGGACAGCCCCAAGTAGATGTTTGTGGAACCCGCCGGGACTAGAGGGACCGCCACGGACGCAGCAGCCTCGCGAGCAGGAGCCACCTGGGGGGGAGGGGGGGGTCACAAAAACGACACGAAACCAAACTTCGTAAAATAACGTTACAAGAAATACAGCAAATACATATCATATGACCAAAAAAACAACAACAACCGTGTCATAGAAAAAAATATAAAACACCACATGCGTACATGAGCACGTAAATAAAAAAAACCGTAGTGGAAGCTGGCTTGGACAAATAACTTAGAAAAAAAACACCGTTCCGAGTAAATTTAGGCACTCTCTTCTGATTGGTTGAGCTTTGCCCTGGTGGAGCTGCATCGCCGTGGAGCTGCCGCGGATTTCTACCCCCCCTCCTACCCCCTCCCCCCTCCTCGACACGGTGAGTCCGGTGCGATTGTGGCAAAGTGGAGCTCACGGGATGAGCCCCCCCATCTCACCCCCCCC
>CM025666.2:462338-476056 GCA_014621495.2 Entosphenus tridentatus
CCTCCCTAGCCTCACCCCCCCCCTCACCTCTCCCCCACCTATGGCTACTCCGTGTGTGATCACTTTGGCTGCCCTCATTCTAACTCCACTTGCGAGCAGAGGCAGTTTTATCTGTCGCCTCAAGAAGCCGACGTCACTTCCCGTCTCGTGTGGTTGCAGTGGCGATTGTGCAGAGATTTGTGAGTGTTTTAGTTGTCCTCGACCACGCACCGTCCATTAGCACTGTTAGCTACGTACGGTGCAAAAGAAGTTCAACAGACGTACACTCCACTATGCACAATACACAATATTATCCTTTATTGATGAAGCGCTTTTATCCAAGGCACTTGACAAGGGTAATGGGTGATACAATGAGGGTAGCTTCAAGCGATATGGTGAATCGGGATGGGGCATGGGGAGGGGGGTGAGTGGGTACGGGAATTACGGGGGGGGGGGGGGCCTAGGGATGGAGGGAAGGATGGGCAAGGGAGACGAGGTGGTTCTTGAGGGATGGAGAAATAATTATACACCACACTATACACTACACTATACACTACACTACTATACACTACACTATACACTACTATACAGTATACACTACACACTACTATACACTACTATACACTATACACTACTATACACTATACACTACTATACACTATACACTACTATACACTATACACTACACACTACTATACACTACACTACTATACACTACTATACACTACTGTACACTACTATACACTATACTACTATACACTACACACTACTATACACTATACTACTATACACTACACACTACTATACACTACTATACACTACACTACTACACACTACACTACTATACACTACAGCACTACGTACGGTTGGCTATATACGGTGCGAAAAAAGTTCGACATGTACATGCGTACATTTCGAAGCCGTTGATTTCTGTTTGCTTTAATTTTTTTTGCTCTTGAAAATTGAGTGCGTTGGTGCCCGTTGTTCCGTTTCCAGCCCTGCAGAGCAAGTGGTGGCAATTCCATATTCGTATGGTGGCGTTGAGGCTCTCCGTATGACAGTCACTGTTGGATTACCACCACAGAGCGGTGCTTGTGGTGTTGTATCGACACCGGAGGGATGATGATGATGATGATGAGTCTCAACCCCTATCCAACTCGGATTTGACCTCGCGACCTTCCTCTGGCGAGCAGCTCGATGTGCGGCTAAACCCACCTGGCCATGTGCTAAAAAAAAGTTGTGTTCCTTTAAATAATTATTGTAAAATTTCTGGGAAAGTTGTTTAAAACGAAATGAAAAAACAAACCTTACACGTCGTCATTCTCATTCTTGAAAAATATGTTCGGAAATAAAAATAATAAAAATTCGAATGTGTTTTCAAACCTCTGTTAATATCATCTTTGTTTTTATCCCCCCCCCTCCCCCGATATATACAATTCTTAGCCTCAACCCAACTTTGAGTAAAAAAAAAAGTTTTAGAAAAATGTAGTACAGTAAAAGTTGGCATTGCAAAACACAAAAAATGTGTGGGTTACAAAGCACGTGTTACATTCTTCTGAAGACTTGGTGGTCAAATTATTGCCTCTGGCAAATCGCAAACTCGTGTTTTCTACGGCGGAAAAAACATCTATATGTGCGCAAGAAGCAGAGATCAGAGAAATCCTGTATCGAGTGTTTGGATGTATGTATGTATGTACACAGCCAACCGTGCTAGATTGGAGGCACGGGGGTTGGACAACAAACTAAACACAACGTAGTTCTTAAGAAATTAGTTTTCAATCTCGACTTAAAAGCGCATATCTCCAGTGGCTTCCTAATATGGGAAAGAAGAGCGTTCCAGACGGCCGCAGAAGTGCATCTGGAGAGCGTAGCGTGATGCGGTGACCGTCTTTGTTGGACGGTTCACCATAACCATCAAGTGGCTTCCCTACTTGGGCTCAGTCAACCAGTCGGCACTTCTGAAATTCACGAAGACCTCACCTGTCCACCTTGACTTGATAAGCAAGCGCAGAATACCACACTCGAACTCATTTGACACTCTGGTCCACGCCGGCTCGGTGATGGCACTGCGGTCATTCGCGGTTGTGCCACCGCTCCCCCGACAGTCATGCGGCCCCCAACAGAAGCAGACCTCGTGTGTGCGAGCTAACGAGGGCATCCTGTGTGCTATCACCGTGGTCAGGACGTTGTGTACAGCGGTCAGAGGCACTGGCTTTGTTTTGCATTGCACACAGGATGCTGCGGAAGCCGCCCGTTGGTGGTTTGTGTGCTCATCGCTCCACGTTGACAAATGGCCAGTCCCTCGCCACAGTAACCACCAACTTGGCCGCTCTCTCATTCCCGGGAGGTGAGACTCCTTCCTGGGCTGTGGCGCATGCCAGCATGATTGCCATGTTTTTCCGCCAACTCCTGTGAAATCAACAGTGATTTGAGTTCTATTGTAGAGGGTCGCTCCCGTCACAGGAACGTGGAATTTCCACCCCCGACTCAGACGAGTCACCACCTCAATGCTCATTTGGGCAGGACGTCACTTAGACTTTTGACTCGTCCTGAAAGGCACTACACTGTTATTGTATTTACTGTTGTTGTTGCGATTGTTTGCCCAGGAAAGGCTTGCTGAGCCTCGTGACTCTTTCCAGGAGGGTCCTGCCAAGTATTGTTGCCGGCAACTTGCGGCTCGGTAGGCTTTGCCTGGTAAGATCAAAATTACGTAGTTTTTTTTTAAAAAGTGATTTTCTTAACTTTCCTATACTTTGCACTCCTGTTGTGTTTTTGTATTGTTGTAACGTTATTACCTGCCCCTACTGGACATATTTGATGAAGAGCTTCATAGCTCATCGGATTCCTCCAGTAAACACATTCTGATTCTGTATTCGCATGCATTGGGGTTCTTGAAAAAAAAAATTCTATCGAATTCGAAAAAATGGCTCTTTGGGTTGTTTTGGTGGCCGACCCCTGCAGTAGGGGGTGACGCTCGCCCATTTCTACTCCGATGTTGTTGTTGATACGGGAATCGACTTGCGAGTCAACACAGACGACAGGTTCGTTGAAAAGGGAGTAATTGTGTCCCGCGCGTGCGTGTCCCGTAGCCACACAGATGTTCCACCAGGGACAATTATGACGACAACAACAAGAAACCATAATTGGTTCTCCGAAAGCTGTGGTCTACAATGGGGACGCTCCATTTGAGTCGCTGTGGGGAGCGCCTGGGGAGGGAGGCTTGGCGCGGTCACGGCGGCAGACGTGGTCGCGCTATCAGACGTCGCGTGTTGTTTGTCGGCGAGGAGGAATGTGGGCCTCGTGTGGGGCTGCAGTTGCACCCTCTGGGAAGCAGCGCTCTGAACACAGGGGTTGGTGGATCTCACGTTTACTGAATCGCTGTTGATTTTGGGGTCAGGCCTCAGGACTGATCTGAGCAGTCCTCACAAGTGTATGTAGCAGTGGACGCTGTGTCTACTGATTAACTTGGCTGTACCGCGTGCAACGTTTGTAGAACTTCTTCGGCACCGTACGTAGCCAACCGTGCTAATCGGAGGTGCGGATTTCTCTTCAACTTGCCGGCCAGTCATCTGAAACGTTCCTGACGGGTGCGTCCAAACGCTTGTACACGTGACGGTTTACTCCAATTGGCTGTTGTCGGGTTGGTGGAGGGTTTCACAGATCATTACATGGCCTTACCAGAAAATATATTGCGAATCATGATATTGGCTAAGAAAACCGACGCGTTCAAAATCGTGATGTATATTTTTTGTCATTTATCGACAAATTTGATCGTGAACGACGCTGTCGGCGTCGCGTCATCACGAGATGGCGAATCCATTCGTGTCCCTCGCGGAGCGGTGCCCGCGGAAGTGGATATCACAGAACTGCATCTGAGATCCCTTCGTCCAGTGAGCTGTGGTCTGCACAGTCGAGGGCAGCTTAGAGGTCGCAGTGCCGAGTGTCAACCAACCCCCTCCGTGACGCAGTGCTGCGCCGATTTCCTCCTCCCACACGACGCCAAATGCTCACAAACCCTCTCCCGTTCCGAGACGTCTCCAAGTTGCAGGGTGTGGGGTGTCCCGTTCATCACCGAATCTCGGAACGCGCGAACGGCTCGGCGTGAATTTTATTTGGAGAGGCGTAGCGCCGTTGTTTTTAAAGACATTGTGACTCACCGCACAGAACCGTAGCGGCACGACCGCACTTTACGATAGCTTGCTCAAAACTGTGCTACACACCGTCTTGCGTGGCCTTGTGGGAGCCTCGGTATGTCTTCCAGAATCAGCATATTTACTTGTACTGGAGGAATCAGTTGAGCTGAAAAGCTCTTTTTCACAAATGTCCAGTATCACAGATCCCCGACTTGAAAACGTACCGATAAAGTTATTGCAATTTAGTTTATCTTCCGATTCCGTTCGGATGACGCACACGTACGTCATCGATAATGACTGGTGTCGTGCGTGTACATCATTGGAAGGGAATTACGTGTGCGTGTATGTTGAACTTCTTTAGCACGCTACATAGTCAACCGTGCTAATCGGAAGTGTGGGGGGGGAAGGACAACAAACTAAACACAAAAAGCAATTCTAAAGAAATGATTTTCAATCCAGATTTAAAGTGCTCAGATCTAGTGGCTTCATAATATCGGAAGAGCGTTCCAGACGGCCGCAGAAGCGTGTCTGAAAGCACGCGACGCGGTGACCGTCTTTGTTTGATGGCCAGCCATGAGCTGCTGCTGCTGCTGCTGTGAGGTATTGCAGTTCATATGTGGCAAGCGCTTTGTGTGTCATGAGCGCGAACGTAAAATGTGTTCGTTCAGCAACCAGACACCAATGCAGCTTGGCGAGCACTGGACGGACATGTGCGAGTCTCCCTCCCCCCCCCCCCCCCCAGGGGGCCCCCAACACCCCCCCGGCCCCCCCCCCCCCCACAGCGTGGGCTCTGTCGTGGCCGTGCCTTGCTCAGGCCCCTCCGTGTGCATCACGTGACGCGCACAGCCAGCAGAGTCGAACATCTGGAGCTGTGCACTTCTAAATCCTCGTCTAGATTGAGAAATAATTCATTTCTGTGTTTATATTGTTGTCCTTCATCCACACTTCATTAGCACGGTTGGCTACGTATGGTGCGAAAGAAGTTCCTACATAAGTACAAATCGCAGGCGCAAGTGCCAGCGCTTTGTGTGTTGCTTGCGTGTGTTTGCTGGAGCGGTTTGACACGTCGCAATAGTTAAAAACAAACACTCGCGAACCCTGACCGCTGTTGGCCAAAACGTTATCCCCAAAGTTCTGGGAAATCGAGACCATGCACATGACTCAACTGGGATAATGCTTAGCAGCAGCAGCAGCGGCAGCAGCAGCGGCAACATCGCCCTCAACCCCCACCACCACCACCGAGCGTGAAAACATTGGGCCAGAGTCCTCCTGACAGGAAGAGTCCTCAGATTTGGCGGCTTGGATCAACAAGCGTCGTCGACCAATACAATAAATAATATGCCAAAGCTGTGACGCATTGCCGAGTCTTGAGTGCACGCGCGAGGCTGGTGAAAGAGAGGAGGCGCAGGGGGGTGGATGGAATCCCACCTCCTCTTAGTTCTGGCCATAGCCGTCTTCTTCTTCTTCTTGTCGTACAGCTGACGTCGATGCAGAGCCAACAACCACAGCGTCACATTCCGCCGGTGGTGGTCGAGTCAGACGAGCCACGTCAGGACCAGCGGAGTCGTGCATCGTCATCGCCGCCGCCGCTGTGCGATGCGTCCTTCGTATTTTTGCGGCTCGGGGCATTGCGCCGTCGTGTTCTGGATGGCCACAGTCGGGCAGTGGCGTCGAGTGACTGGCGTGGACCTCGCTGGAATGAAGTGGTGGGTGGTTGGGGTGGGATTTCTCTCCCCTCTCTCAATTCCCACTCCCCCCTCCTCGATCCGTAGCCCAGCGCCTGGGCCCCTCCAGGACGAGGCTTCTCCCCCAGGTGCAGTTGCAATGGCTGGGCGCTGGGTAGCCGCTGCGTCCACTGCCATGGGTAGGGGTGGGCAACCTTTCACAGAAGAAGAGGAGCTATTTTATTTAGATTTTTTGTCTGACCAAAAAATGGTTTGAGAGCCGCATCGCACGCGGAGCTTCTCGCACACGTGCACAAGCATTGCCGGTACACGGCAGAAACAAACGAACGATGACAAACAAATTCTGACTTGAAAAAACAGGATAGGCGATGGAATAAACCGCGTCCATTTGGTTTATTTCCCCTCCGCAGTTATTCTTGAACAGCACCGTTTGGCCGCTGCGCATTTTGTCGTCACCAGGACATTCCGTAGTCGCACATTTCCTGCCATATTTAATCGATTGTCTTTTTACGTTCAATTATGTTGTTTCAGATTTATATAAAAAACTACGCTGGCTGCAAGGGACCAGCTAAAGAGCCACGAGGGGGAAGCCAAAGAGCTCCACTCGCGACTCCAGAGCCACAGGTTGCTGACCCCTGGCCAGTATCAACATCTCCAATTAGCACGGCGGATCACATACGCTGCTCAAATACTTCAGCGTACATTTTCTATTTATCATCTTGCTTCCTCATTCTCCTCGTCTTCACCTTATCATCATCTCCTCCTCCTCCTCCTGCCTCACTCCTCAAGTTACCAAAACAAGCGAAGGGTCCTCTCTGCCCCGGAGGGGGGAGTCGGGGAGACGCGATGTCCAACCGTTGCGGAAACGCCGCTGGTGCACTCGGGGGGGGGGGGGGGGGGGGGGGGGTTTTCTCACCCCCCCCCCCGCGCCCCCCCCCTCCCCCCCCCCCCCCCGCCCCCCCGGCGGCGGGCGCGGGGCCCCCCCCCCTCGTGTGCAATTTCCTCACCGCCCGCGCTGCGCCTCCCTCTTCCACCTCCTCCTCCGGCTCCTTCGTCCCCCACCGCAAGCCAGCAGCCGGCCGCTCTCCCTCCTCCCGTTTCCTGTTCCGCCAGCGAGCGCCGGGGGCTATAAGCGAGCGTCTCCCGCCGCACGCGCTGCGAGCAGCGACAGCGCGTCGCTCGCTGACCCCCGAGCTCCAGGGCGCACTGTGAAACAGAGAGAGAAGATTGATTAAATCCTTGTTTTCGCTCCCCCGTTTTGCGTCTCCCGAGTTTGCTTTGTCTCGAGACCGCGCAGAGTTTCTTGTTGCGATGTCGTCCCACCGTGGGCTGAGCGTGCGACTGCTGCCGCCGCTGCTGCTGCTGCTGGCGGCGCTGCTGCCGCTGGCGCCGAGTGCCCCCTTGGACCCGGACAGCGGCGGCGGCGGCGGCGGCGCAGACCCCCAGGACTTCGGGCAGCCCGGAGAGCGCGACGTCGCCGCCGGGGGGGGCGGGCGGCGGGGAAGACGAGGCGCCCCTCGCCTCCTCCCTGCAGGAGAAGAGCGAGGAGAAGATGCGCAACCTGAGGATGGCCGTGGTGCGTTCGCCTGTCCCCCCCCCCGCCCCCCCACACAGTCACACCTCTCGCGTCACATTCCCAGATCTCACTCCGCTCCTAGGCTGTTCGTACCTCCTCGGTCCAATGTTAGGAAGACCACTGGAGCTGTGCACTTTTAAGTCGAGATTGAAAACTCTTTCTTGAAAACTGCTTTATTGTGTTTAGTTTGTTTTCCTGCCCCCCCCCTCCCCGCCACCTCTGAGCACAGTTGGCTGAGTACAGTGCAAAAGAAGTCCATCATACGTACACATTCTGTGCACGCGGTCCAAAATCTCACTCTGATACTTTGCAGCTCCTCCACCTCTGCCTACCTCGCAGCTGCAGGATCACCGCCTCGACCAAATCCTCCTCCGACCATCAACCCCGTTCCCTGTCTCTCTCCCGCACGTGCGCAGAAATACCTGAAGAACCTGGGCTACACGGAGACGCGGAACGACTCGAGCAGCATGGTGCAGCTGCCCTCCTCCATCCGCAAGATGCAGCGCTTCTTCCGCCTGGCGGAGACGGGCGAGCTGGACGCCGCCACGGTGGCCGTCATGAAGAAGCCGCGGTGCGGGGTGCCCGACGTGGCCGCCTACAACCTGTTCCCTCGCAAGGAGAAGTGGGACCAAGAGCAGCTCACCTACAGGTGGGCCCCGCAAAAACCGGGCTCGGCGCGGCGCAGTCGGGGTGGTGGCGGCGCCGGTGGCCTTGGTGCGGTGACGCGGCCCGGCGGCGATGCCTCGGATGTTTCGCGGTTCGAATCGGAGCGGCAGCCCTGGTTATTACCGCGGGCGTAGTCACCGTAATGGTAGTAGTAATAACGATGCTACTACGCGCCGTCTGATTCTCTCACAGGAGGACGTGAAAGTTCCCATCAAAGTTCGTGTTGGGTTAGATCGCGTAAGTGTAAATGTGTCGTTACACCCACCACCACCTGACACAGGCAATTAGTAAGGTTCGTCACATAAACAAAACCGGTGTGTTGGAGAGTAAACCCACAACATTTACAATTTGAGTACGACGTTTATATTTATGCGATCTTTTATATTTACAAAATCTAACCCAATTAAAACCTTTATTATGAAATAATACTGGCCCTGAAAGCCGACGTATTAAAGTTCTCCCGATGGCATTCGTAATTGTTTCAGTCGATGTTAGCCACTGAGGTCATGACGGATTTCTTTTTTCATTCCTGTTAAACTAAACTATACACTGTTGGTATTTATTAATGTAAGGCTCACTACTGAGCAATGTAGCTCTTTATCCGAAGCGTCCTGGCTCTCACAAATGATAGCCCAACGAGAAGTGGCTTATCATCATTAGGTGGAAATTCATAGCAGCAAAACACTCTAAACGCGGGACATTGATTCTAAATGTGGAGGGAAAAACCAGAGGACCCGGGGAAAAATGTACACAACGACGGGGAGAGAGACACGCAAACTCCATATACACGGGCGTCAGGGTCGGGATAGAACCCACGACCTCCTGTATACCAGGCGAGGTAGTCAACATCTCACCACCGTGGCGCTTCATGCTCCTGTACTGTAAATAGTCATTTCCTCCGCGCAAAAACAGAGCAGACAATTCGGTATCATCGCGGACAATTTTTCTTGACTGCGGACAAAACTCGTCGTGACCGAAGGGCTGAATGACGACCGGGGCGGTGGCGGCGGTGGTGGTGCTGGCGGCGGTGGTGTGACCGCGTTTGCGTGCGTGGCAGGATCCTGAACTACACGCCCGACCTGGACACGCGCCTCGTGGACGACGCGTTCGCACGTGCGCTGGCGCTGTGGAGCGCCGTGACGCCGCTCACCTTCCAGCGGCTCTACGACGGCGAGGCCGACATCATGATCATGTTCGGCCGCGGAGGTGAGACACCCCACCCACCCCCCTCCTGCTCCTCCCGCCACCGCCCCCCACTACTTCCGCCACCCCCCACTATCTCCCCCCCCTTCACTAGTTAAACCTAACTAAAGTAGCACCTAATCCTAACTAAGGTAGGGCCCTAACATAACAAATGTAGAAATTAACCGTAACCAATGTAGGGCCTAACCCTAACTAACCAACGTAGCGCCTAACCCTAACCAATGTAGGGCCTAACGATAACCTTAAAATGGGTGTACGAATTATTAGGAGGCAACAAATCTTCACTGATGGGAACAAATATCCATCGGGTATCGTTTTGTCCTTGCCTCTATTGCGCTCTTTGTGTTCATGGCGGGGGTCAACAACTCTCAGGTTCACCTCCGATTAGTGCGGTTGGCTATGTACGGTGCGAAAGAAGTTCTACACGCATATATGTGTACATAAGTTGAAGTTATTTTTCGCCGTACGTAGCTAACCGTGCTAATCGGGGGTGCGGGGGCGGGGAAGTACAATTCACAAGGCAGTTTCAAATGAATGAGTTTTCAATCTAAAATATGTAAAAGTGCACAGCTCCAGTGGCTTCCTGATATCGGAAGGAAGAATGCTCCAGACGGCCGCAGAAACGCATCTGAAAAGTGCACGATGTGGTCACCATCTCTATCTTGTGGCCAGTCGAAGGCCCCTGCGAGGATGACCGGCGTTCGCGTGATGATGCTTCACGCTCCCTGACGCGTGCGTGCGTGCGTGCGTGCGTGCGCCTCTCAGAGCACGGCGACGGCTACCCGTTTGACGGCAAGGACGGGCTGCTGGCACACGCCTTCCCTCCGCGCAGCGGCGAGGGGGGAGACTCGCACTTCGACGACGACGAGGAGTGGTCGCTCGGGGAGGGCAAAGGTAAATGAACGGCGTGGCGACCGCTCCCGCACCCACGGCGCCGGCGGTGGCGCGTCTCGAGCCGCTGTGCTGCACCGCACATTTTTGTGACGTCGCCGCCAGTGCCGCTGCGGCTACTGCCGCCGCCGCTGCGGTGGCGGTGGTGCGTGTTGTCGCCGGCGGTTGGTGGCGGTGGTGGTATTGTAACGTCGATGACGCCATCGGTGGGCGAGCAGTGATCAAGACGCGCTTCGGGAACGCCGAGGGAGCCACGTGCCACTTCCCGTTCTTCTTCGAGGGCGTGGAGTACACCGGCTGCACCGCCAAGGGCCGCAAGGACGGGATGTTGTGGTGCTCCACCACCGCCAACTTCGACACCGACGCCAAGTACGGCTTCTGCCCCTCTGAAAGTGAGTGCCATGTGCCCTCTCGATCACTCGCTCGCTCGCTCACTCACTCACCCACTCGCTCGCTCGCTTGATCACCCGCTCACCCATCCTGGAGTCTCGGCGACCAGTGGCCGCCCCGGTTAATAGTGCCGGGTGTCTGAACCCCACTGTCCGCTTCACTCGCAGTGGCCGTGAAAGATCCCACGACGTCATTCTGAACGGAGCAGGCCACGTGTTGTGCATTCACATTTGCCACATTTATAAAAACGGCAACGCAAATCTCACAATCGGGTAAAACCACGAAGCGACATCGCACGCCGACCGTGCAACTACCGCCGTCATGTTCGCCTTGCGTGATGAAAATTGCACATTTACCAATGGTCCTTCAATGTTATTATGATTAACTTCACTGTTCCTCCTAACCTACCAGGTACTCTCATCTGTGTAAGCCACTTTGTACGTACGTACGTTGAACTTCTTTCGCACCGTACGTAGCCAACTGTGCTAATCGGAGGTGCGGCGGGGTGAAGGACCACAAACTAAACACAATGACGAGCAGTTCTAAGGAAACGAGATTTCGATTTAGAACACGAGTTTTCAATTAATATATCAATGAATTGCACAACGCATTGACCAGCGCATGCTGCCCCCGCCGTGCGCGCTTCACCGCCCCCCCCCCCCCCCCCCCGTTTACCCACCGTGCGGCCGCTGGCACCTCCAGGCCTCATGACGTTCGGCGGCAACGGCGGCGGCAAGCCGTGCAAGTTCCCCTTCGTGTTCCTGGGCGAGACGTACGACTCGTGCACCGCCACCGGGCGCAAGGACGGCTACCGCTGGTGCTCCACCACGGAGGACTACGACCGCGACAAGCTCTACGGCTTCTGCCCCTCCGACGGTGACATGGGGGGCGGGGGGCAGTGGGGGGGGGGGCGCCGGGGGGGGGGCCCGGGGGGGGGGGGGGACGCATCGCCGCAGCGTCCGGCAGGAGTCGAGCCCACTCTGGGCCCTCTCTGAAACGCGGCGGTCTTTCCCGCCGGCCGGCTATTTGCCCGTGCCACTGGCGCGTTATCCGAGCCGCGCCTCAAGACTCCGTTCGCATGGCACGGTGAGGCCATCGACGTCGTCTCCGCGGGTGTCGAGGTTGTGAAGAAGGTTCGGCAGCCTCTGAGTTGGCTGCGAATCGGCGGCGCGGGAGTCGTTTGATCGTGCGATCGACGGCCTGGCCGTGGTGATCGCCGTCGCGCTGCGGGCTGTGAAGGCCGCGTCGCAGTGTGGATGGTCTTCTTGCGGCGCCGAGTGCGGAGCCAAACCGCACTACGCCGGCCTCACGAGACATCCGAGGTGCCCCCCTGCACGCTGAGGAGCTCGGATGTGCCAGTGGCCAAGGGAGGTCTAGAGGAGGTCGTGGTGGTATACAGGAGATAATTCGTTTGATCCCGACCCTGATGCCTACTGTATTTTTGGAGTGTGCGTGTCTCTCTCTCACCATGTGGTCGCGTGGATTTTTCTCCGGGTCCTTTGGTTTTCCCCTCCACGTTTAGAACCAACATGCTTTCAGAGTATTTGGATATTATATAAATGTCCACGTGATGATGATGAGCCACATCGTTGAGTTATCATTTTTGACCAAGTCGCTTCTGAAAAAGAGCTGTATAGCTCGGTGGGCCTTACCTGGCAAAATACAGAACTTATATAATTTTTAATAAATACATTCCACTTGAGCACCAGGACTTGTACAAATGTTGTTTGACCGAACTAGTCACTGAGAAACCGCTTGCCCCGACCGACCAAGCGGTAGGGCCACTGCTGCCTCTCCGACCCAGCAGATGCCACGGCAATTGCTCGATCCGGGATTTTCAGAATCTTTATTTCGACTTGCAGGAGGAGGAGTCGCAGATGTTCAGTGCCGGGGCGGGCCAGTGAGTTTACAACAGCATGAGGGAAGCATTTGTTTTCAGATTTTTTGTTTTAAGAAGTAAAATAATATTCACGAGCGCGATGTCGTGCGTGGGGCGTGGGTTCGTGCCGCCCCCTGCTCCCACTCATTCCCGTCCGCAGCCATGGCGACGTCGGGCGGCAATGCGGAGGGCGCGTCGTGCGTCTTCCCCTTCGTGTTCCTGGGCGACTCGTACGACGCCTGCACGCAGAACGGCCGCAAGGACGGAGTGTCCTGGTGCGCCACCACCTCCAGCTACGACGAGGACAAGAAGTGGGGCTTCTGTCCCAATGCTGGTGACCTCCCACGACCTCCACTCACCCCTCCCCCGTCCCCCCTCGTGCACACTTCGCGCGCCTCCGTCTGGCGGCAGGGTGAACACCACTTCGAGGCGAAATCAAATGGGCGAATAAAGATGTCCACGTGGAGGTGAACATCAGTGGCGCGCCCAGCTGAACATTTCCGAGGGGAGCAATTTGTTGGAAAAAGCGAACCATGTCAGACGGGGTGCCACGGTGGCTATGAGATGTTGACTACCTCGCCTGGTGTGCAGGAGGTCGTGGGTTCGATCCCGACCTGACTCCTGCTGCTGTATATTTGGAGTTTGCGTGTCTCTCTTTCTCTGCCTGTGGTCGCGTGGATTTTTCTCCGGGTCCTCTGGGTTTTTCACTTCGCATTTAGAATCGACATCACGTGTTTCAAATATTTGGCTGCTTCTATCAATTTCCAGGTGATGATAGCCACTAAATTCGTTTAGCTTTCATCGCTGATAGACAGGGCTCACTGGGCCTTACCACAGGGAGAGAGAGAGATACGCAAACTCCAAATATACAACGGGCGTCAGGGTCGGGATTCCAGGTGAGGTCGTTAACATCTCGCCACCGTGGGCGCCGCACGTGTCCCCTCAGACACGACCGGTGTGGGGGAGGGGGGGACACCTGTGAGAGAGGTGGGACACGACCGGCAAACAAATGAAGCCCGAGTCGTCGAGTTCTTCTGCTCGCCCAGCGGAGAGCTCGAGGGGACCGGCACGAGTGGTCGTCCGCACGATGGGCCCGGCCGGCGAGCTCCCTGACCGTGCGTCGTGACCCCTCCCGTCCCCCCCCCTCCCCGCCACCGTGCCCAGGCTACAGTCTCTACCTGGTGGCGGCGCACGAGTTTGGCCACGCGCTGGGCCTGGAGCACTCGCAAGAGGAGGAGGCTCTCATGTTCCCCACCTACAAGTTCACGCGCGACAACCCGCTCACCCCGGACGACATCGCCGGCATCCAGTACCTC
>CM025666.2:481892-497499 GCA_014621495.2 Entosphenus tridentatus
TGGTGGTGGTGGTGTTGATTATTGCTGTTATGATAGTGGTGAAGGTGTTGATGGTGGTGGTGGTGGTGTTGATTATGGTTGTTATGATAGTGGTGATGGTGGTGCTGGTGATGCTGATGGTGGTGACGACGGTGATGTCGGTGGTGGTGACGCCCCCCCCTCCCTCCCGTCCACTCCCCCGTTGGCGCAGGCGAGGGGAAGGGCGGGAAGCCCTCCAAGCCCACCAAGGCCCCAGTTGCCCCACCGACTCAGGCTCCCGACACGGGGCCCAAGTACGAGGTGTGTAAGGACGTCAAGGTGAAATTCGACGCCATCGCCCAGATCAACGGACAGGTCTACTTCTTCAAGAACAAGTGAGTACAACCCAGCGGCCAGCGCCGGTCGGAACTACCAATTGCCAAGTGTGTGTGTACCGCGTGTTGAACTTCTTTCGCACCGTACGTAGCCAACCGTGCTTATCAGAGGTGCGGGGAAGGACAACAAACGCCGTGAAGTGGGAGGAGGAGCGGGTTTAATGAGCGATGGGAGAGCCGGTGGGGGGGGGGGGAGGGGTGGGGGACACCTTCATCACCTCCTCGTGCGCCCGCCCGCCCGCCCCTGTTGCAGGATGCACGTGCGCGTGGCGCAGCCAGGCTCGCGGGCGGGCCGTCCCCGCTGGAACGCCGACGTGTGGGAGGGCCTCCCCGAGAGGGTTGAGGCTGCGTACGCCGAACCCAGCAGCAACCACACCGTGTTCTTCTCCGGTGAGCACTCCCCCCCCCCCCAACGCGATCGAACCGCCGCTTTGCTGCCAGGGTTAGCAAATGTCGCAGCTCTCGTCGGTTGATACTGAACTAAAACTACAAATTATTTTTATTTTACCGGTTAAGGCCCACTAAGAACCAGCGCTTTAGAGGCCAGGGCCCCACTTAGAGCGGTTTGCTTACTCCCGCGGTCACGTAACGATGTGTAAGTGATAAAACTAAACTATAAATCATTTTTTATTTGACCAGGTAAGGGCCCACTGAGCTGTTGTAGCTCTTTTTCAGAAGCGGCCTGCCTATAACTAATGATAGCTCAACGAAAGCGGATTATCGCTTGGAGATTTATAGTGGCCAAAAACTCTAAACGCGTGACGATTAATCGCACCGCGGCCGGATAGCTGCGAAGCTGGGCTCACCCATCCCTCACCCTCCTCTCACCTCGTCCTCATCCACCAGGCACCAAGTATTGGGCGTACGCGGGCGGCAAGCTGCTGCCGGGCTACCCCAAGAGCTTGACGCGACTGGGCCTGCCCGCGGAGCTGACGGGCCTGGACGCGGCGTTCTACTGGTCGCACAACAAGAAGACGTACCTCTTCGCCGGGGACAAGTACTGGAGGTGTGAGCGCCGAGATGATGACGACGATTAACCGTGCCAATGCGCCGTGTGCCGAGCGACGCGTTGGAATGAGGTGGCGCGTAGCTCATAGCGATTTTATAAATTAAAACTCAACTTTTTTTTTTACCACGTGAGGTCCACTGAGCTGTACAGATTTTTTTTCACAAGCGACCTGGCACATTGAGAGCTCAACGGAGTGGATATGTCGCGTGACGTTGTTTCTAAATGTGGAGGGAAAAACAGGAGGATCCGGAGAAAAATCCATGCAACCACGGGGAGAGAGAACATGAGAACATTCAAACTCCATGTACAGGAATCAGGATCGGGATCAAACCTGCTGTATTTTCCAATTAATTGGAATTCATCTGTTAGATCAGGCCTATATATTACATTTTGGACGATCCAATAGTTATTTTCTAAACCGATTTTGGAAAATCAGAAGTAATGTCACTGATATTTTAGTGACGTCATGTCCGGTTTTTCCCCTGCCCCCCCACCACCAGAAATCGCACCACAATGTACAGTATTAGCACGTGGCGTGTAAATGATGCTAAATATTGCAATTGCAAAATCTGAACAAAATATCGGAAATGCTCCCGGAAAGTCCAACGATATGAATCGCAAAAAGAAGATTCCAGCAGTGGGAGAGTCACGTGTTCATGTGTGGGGGGACGTTGTTGTGCTCAGATACAACGAGCACAAGAAGAAGATGGATGCTGACTACCCCAAGCTGATCGGCGACTACTGGAACGGCGTGCCGGACAGCGTCGACGCCACCTTGGCACATGGCGGTGAGTCCCGACGGCGGGATGCCAGGACGGTCACTTTTGGGGTCACTCGGGATCACTGGGGGTCACTCGGGGTCACCCACTGGTCAATCGGCGTCGCTCAGGGTCACTCGAGTTATTCCACGTCATTCGGAGTCACTCGGGCTCATGTGAGCTATTCCGGGTCATTCAGTGTCACTTGGAATATTCAGGGGAAATTCAAAGTCACTCAAGGTCACTCGGGGTCACTCATAGTCAACTGGGCCACTGTATATGAGTCTACGTGAGTCTATGGGGTCTAAATGTGAGTCTATGGGTCTCTATGTGAGTCTATGGGTCTCTTTGTGAGTCTGTGGGTTTCTATATGTCTGAGTCTCATGGATCTCTAAGTCTGTGGGTCTCTGTGAGTTTGCAGGTCGGTATAGATTTCAATGGGTCTGAGTCAGTGCTTCTCGACGTGAGTCAAAATATCTCTGTGAGAAAAGCACTGATGATAAAGATATTTACTCCTATTTTAATTTTACCAGGTAAGGCCCACTGAGCTGTATAACTCTTTTTCAGAAACAACCAGTTCACAAATTATGTATGTCAGAAAAATACTCTAAATGTGCGACGTTGATTCTAAAAGTGGAGGGAAAAACCGGAGGACCCGGAGAAAAATCCACGCGACCACGGGGAGAACGTGCAAACTCCAAATATAGCAGCAGGCGTCAGGGTCGGGATCGAACCCACGACCTCCTGTACACTAGGCGAGGCAGTCAACATCTCCTAGTCACCACGGCACATGTTACCGTGCCGGCATGCATTTTCTCATTGAATCCACCTGCACACGTCACCGCCCGAGATTGTAACTCCCGAGGCACGGACTCTGTTGCCTCCACCGGGGGAGGATCTTGAGGAGGGCGAGCGAGCGTGTTGGATACAGATCCGGGTTTGGATGGGGGGCCTGTGGAGTGAGCAGGGCGATGGAGCCTCGTTCAGTTGGCGCGTGCGAGGAGCAGCCTGGCTGTGGCGTTTTGGAATAGTCCGGAACCGCGGGGTTATTTTGCTGCTGTGGATCTCCACGTGGTGATGATAATGATAAGCCACTTCGTTGAGCTGTCTTTTGTGGCCAGGTCACTTCTGAAAAAAAAGCTAATGGCTCAGTGGGTTTTACCTGGTAAGAAAAATTATACAAATATAAAACTAAAATTTTTTCACAAGTGATTTGTTTACCTTTCCTATACTTTTCACTCCTGCCGTGTTTTTGTGCTGTGTTTGTTGTCGTAACGTTCTGACCTGCCCCGACTGGACATCTGTGATAGCTCTTCGGATTCCTCCTGCAGTGTAAATACAGATTCTGATAATGCTGGGGACTGTGACCCCTTTGCCCCGCCCCCCCCCCTGCCTCCCCTGCCTCCCCTACAGGTGCCGTCTACTTCTTCAAGGACTTCTACTACCAGAAGTACATGGACCGCAACCTGAGGCTGAGCAAGGTCGGGGTCTGCCTCAAGGACTGGCTGGGATGCTGATGAGCCCAGCGAGAGGCGGGTCCTTTCTGCCGGCTCCCGTGCCCTTGCAGCGCTGTGGGGGCCCCCTTCCGTGGGTGCCTCTGTGGGTCCTTGTGACGTCTATGGGTTCTTGTGACGTCTGTGGGGTTCTTGTGACGTCTGTGGGTCCGTGTGACGTCTGTGGGTCCTTGTGACGTCTATGGGGTCCGTGTGACGTCTGTGGGTCCATGTGACATCTGCACCCAGCTTGACTGCCACCCTCCCGACTGCTCTGCGTGCGTGTCAGGTGCTGCCTGCGCTACCACTGGCAGCGGTGCCTCATTGTCGAGAGGCTCTTATGCGCCCCTCTTCCGGGACACTGCTGTGTTGTACAATACAATATGAGATAAAAACTAAACTATTTTTTTAATTTTACCAAGGAAGCCCCACTGAGCTATGTAGCTCTTTTTTCCCCGAAGTGTCCTGGCCACCAATGACAGCTCAACGAAGTGGCTCATCATCACGGGGACATTTACAGCAGCAGTCAAATACTCTAAACGCGTGGTGATGTTGATTCTAAATGTGGGGGGAAAACCGGAAAATTCGGAGACAAATCCACACCACCACGGGGAGAGAGCGAGAGAGACCTGCAAACTCCAAATATACAGCAGGCGTCAAGGGTCGGGATTGAACTCACGAGCCTCCTGCATGTCAGGCGAGGTATTTAACATCTAGGAAAGCCTCACTTGAGTCTCAAGGACTCGTTTACCACTTTCAAACCCGCGACCCCGCATCCTCGCGGGCCGACGATGTCGTTACGACGCACATCACGTCACGGTGGACAATCGACGTCCCCCGTGATGTGAGCGGCGCGTAAGTGTTTAATGTGGTTTACACGCCCGCAAGATTAACCGGCTTTCTAAAGAAGACTTTTCAATCTGGATGATTTAAACGTGCATAACTCCCAGTGGCTTCCTTATATCAGAAGAGCGTTCCAGACGGCTGCATCGTCAGAATCACCACATTATCAACGCCAACATCCCCCACTTCCTCATGCAGGTACCTCCTCAACATGACCATCAACATGACCACCGCCATCACCACCATCATGGATGTGTGTTGAACTTCTATCGCACCGTACGTAGCCAACCGCGCTAATCGGAGGTGCGCGGGGGAAGGACAACAAACACTAAACACACTTAAAATAATGACGGAACCGCGCTTACACCGCTCGGGCGGGGAGTCACAGGGGAGGGGGCAGAACGTGGGCCCCTGGCACCTGGCGCTGCTCTCTCGCTGCTGTAAAGCAATGCCCTCCGCAGTGCCAACTGAGGCAAGGCCCCCCAACCCACTCTCGTTAATTCTCGCGCTCGCAGCCCGCATGCTGCTGCTGCTGCTGCTTGCACTCGCCCGCGATGCCTTGGCTTGCTTCGAGCCTCGCTCACCCCCCCCTGCTCCTCCTCGTCACCCCTCTCATTATCCCTGTCAGTATCCTCATCGCCATCACCAAGCACTCGACCACCACCAACAACAAGAACACATCTCTCCCGATGGCCTTGTCAGTGTTGTGGAATATGATCAGAGCCTCATACTGCACCTGCCATTAGCATGGTTGGCTACGTACGGTGTGAAAGAAGTTCAACACACACGCCTACATCAACGCAACGACTGACGCACAGAACATCGTAGACTTTATAGGGCGACTGCTGTTGGCGAGCGCCTATTAAGGCCGACGGAGCATGCAAGGATTGTCGTGTGGCCAGCAGCCGTGCCCGGCAGCCTTTGTCTCTCCTGCGCTGACGTTGAAGCACCGCAACAGTCCACAACGACACCAACGCGACCAGCATCGTCGTCGTCATCGTCGTGGTGGTCGTCGTCGTCGTTGTCTAGGCAGTGGCTGGATTGGAAGTGATGTCCCACAACTCCCATTAGGATGGCGTGGCTAGGGAAGAGGTGCAAGGCCTGCACAACATCAACTTGTTTTCGTTTTCTTTTCCACGGCCGACCACTCGGCCCCTTCTTCTTCTTCTTCCTCCTTCCGTTTGGCCCCAACTCGACGGGTGAAGCTTTGGGCTTGTTTGTCGTCTCTCCGAGTTCACGCGAACATCCCGTGGAGGTTTGTTTGGTCTTCTTGCCCATTCTTGCTTCTTACCCTCCCCTCTGCTGTCCCGTCCTCTCTGCTCCCACGACGATGACGACGAATTCTTTGAAAATCAACAGCGGCCGTGGCTGCCTGGCTGGCGCAACGCGCGAATCCGACTCGTTCCAAAAGCTGCAAATAATTATAATGACGATGATGACGATGCATAACGAGCAAATTACAGTCTGGATTTCCTCGAAACCGTCGATAATTATGATTACTATGAAATGGCTTTTTAGGTCCCGTAGGAGGATAAACAGTGCCCTTTGGAGATGTCAACACCCACAGGCAGCTGAGCTTTCAGAGGTGCCGGGCGGAGCAGGGCTGCTGCTGCTGCTGCCCAGCGTGTGTTGATGTTGTTGTTGTTGAATCTGCGTTCACAACACGTGCGGCTCAAGCGAAACACCGTCGCGTTTTTTAGCGCTGTGACTGCGACGCTTTTTAGATTGTCATGTTTTCTTCGTCATGCATCAGGAGCTACAATGGGGGGGCCGGAGCGGGGGGGGGGCCTGAAGCCACTGTGGGTAAGCGAAACCCCCTAAAAGATCACAGATATGTGCGCTAAGCCAGGGTCCTTCATCGCAAGGCCCTTGTGGCCTTTCGTGCGGCCCCCGACAATACCCACAAGGAGTGACAACACTCCCCCTAAATAATCATCGTCGCGCTGTCAAACCCCCCCACTGGTTTGAAATGTGTGGCGGCCCTCACACTGACGATGTCTCATCGGCGTAAAGTTCCCCACCCCCCGCCCCCCCCCATGCCTCTGCAAACGAAGTGGAAGAACCGCGTGCGAGGCGAAGACCCGCCGTGACGTTTGGACAAAACCCGCCGTGCCGCTGGAGCCTCGTGCGCTCCTGGCTGCGGCAAGGGCACGCGAATGGCGGCGGTTGCGCCGAGACTTTAATGCGATTCTAAAAAAGAATAGACACATTCAATAATTAACCCGTAAAAACAAAGTTTTTCACTATAAATCCTGTATATGCGTGGCGGCTAGAGTCCTCTCGTCCCCTGGCTTGAGATGGCTGCCACCTATGGGTCAGATGATTGCATGCCACCATTAAGCAATTGGTAATTAAATATAATATTTTTGTCATAAAAAGTGTAACATTTTTGAAAACATTTTTCACGAAAAGTAATTGTCACGCACAACGAGTCTGTGTGGAAAATGTCAGCTCGATTGGATCACGGGAAGTGGGTTAAAAAACGACCGAAAAATTTGCACGGTCGTGAGCAAGCAAGCAAACAAGCGCGCAAGTGAACTTAATATAAAGGATTTATAAAACCCTCGGAGGTCAACGGCCGCCGGTAACGGCGGTGTGACGCGTGGCCTCGCAAGGAGGAACGTACTAAAGGGCAACTGTTTGTAGGACGATGGGCCCTTTCGTTTGTGCGCGCTATGAAGAAGGGCCGTTGCCCGAAACGTCACCCATTTTTATAATTTTTGTTTTCCTTTCAAGGCCAACGAGCGGCTCTATCGACGGACGCGTGGGGCTGTTTTGTTTTTTGTCGTTTGCGCGCCAAGTGGGCGGCCGTCAATTGAATCGTCTCTCCCACCAGGGAATGTTCGTAGTCCTACCCTCCACCACCACCTCCCTACCACCCCCCCCCCCCCCCCCCACTTATTTGTGGCCCCGGAGCAACCGATATTTGCTCTGGGTTAGGGGGTTCAAAAAAAAGCAATTGCCTACATTTGGTGAGGACGAAAGTTAAGCCCAAAACAGCACGGAGAGTGAAACAACACGGGGAGCGTGCCACCGATGGACCCCCCCCCCGCCGTTGGTGAAAGTGTCACCGCTCAAGGCTTTCTCCGTTTGCGCGAGGGAAGATTGAGAATTTGTTTAAAGCAAAACGTGAAAAAGGGCTGTACAGATATTTTTGAGAGTGAGCCACAATTTTCCCGAACATTGATGTTGGGGAACTAATCTTGATTCAACGCGAGTGAACATTCGGGAGATGACACACACGGGGGGGGGGTGACGCTGTGGGCAGTGCAGGACCTCCCATTGTTGCACTGCACTCCTATGTTCCCACGGTCCCTGTTCACTGCCTACACCGACCTTCACTGACGAGCGAGGTGAAGTATGGTCAAATAACCCCCTCCCCTGACCCGCTCGGTGTGGGTAGGGCCCTTCCCAAGCGGCGCATGTCAGTCCTGTACGTGTGCACGCATGTCAGTACTGTACGCGTGCACGCATGTCAGTACTGTACGCGTGCACGCACGTGAGCCGGTGAATGCGCAGCCCTGCAGGTGCTCTCTCTCGCCACTGCTGGCGGATGGGCCTCCCATGAGCGTGAGCTCGAGAGGACACTCGGCCTGTACTCTTATGCGCTGACCACGCGTGTTGGGAGGGGGGGGGAGTCATCCAGCAGTGGATTGACTAAAGGGGCGCTCCCATAGAAGCAGTGGTTACACTCAGCCGCGCTCTGCCTTGCCACGGAAACCTCTCTTCCCCTCCCCTCCTTGCCCCGATTCGTTCCGGAGTTTTTTTGTTATATTTCTGCTCGTGAAGCCCGGCTTGCTGGTTAAAAACAAATAAAAACCAAACTATTGGAACACAACGCGTCTGTCCGCTCGCTCGCTCGCTCGCTCCTCGACGGGAATGACACTATGTTGTGACACGACTTTTGTTCCTGGGTACGAAGTGTTGTTTTCTGATTGCTTATGCCTCAAAAGTACAGAAAATGGCGATTATTAGCCACTAACTTTGCTTTTGTGACCAGGTCTTTATGTGAACGAATGACACATGCACACCAAGTTTTCTCAATGAAAATAGGTACATTTCTAAATATCACTGTCCTGGTCACAAAAGCAAAGTTTGTGGGGAATAATAGCCACTTTCTGTACTTTTGAGGCATAAGCAATTAGGAAATAACACTTAATACCCAGGAACAAGAACAAATGTGTTACACGGTGAATTATGTTGTGGGTGAAAGAGACGGAAACGAGAAAACGGAACCGGAGCGCCAATTTAGAGTGAAAACCACCGAGTTTATGTTTTCGGGCCCACGTCGTTGAAAATCACAAAAAGGTGCCCGACGGCTGGGCCCGGTTCACAGGGAGGCCACGGCAGTGCCGGTCCACTCGGCCCGGGTCACTGTCGCGAGCGAGACTAGTCCGGGCCTCTTGGGCTGTATCCAGTAGCGTAACGAGCGTGGTGAAGTATGGTTACCAGTAGCGTAACGAGCGTGGTGAAGTATGGTCACCAGTAGTGTAACGAGGGTGGTGAAGTATGGTCACCAGTAGTGTAACGAGCGTGGTGAAGTATGGTCACCAGTAGTGTAACGAGCGTGGTGAAGTATGGTTACCAGTAGTGTAACGAGCGTGGTGAAGTATGGTTACCAGTAGTGTAACGAGCGTGGTGAAGTATGGTTACCAGTAGTGTCACGAGCGTGGTGAAGTATGGTCACCAGTCGTGTAACGAGCGTGGGGGGCAGGCAGGAGGTGCCTTGCCCCCCCCCCTGGTGGCCACAGCTACGAGCTGGGGGGCCCCTCTTGACAACCACCATGATGACATTTGTTTTCAACAGCAGCAGTGGAAAACAACAACACTCCATGAATTTAGTTTAAAAGGCAAGAGGAGCCGCGATATATGTTAGCCTGGATGCGACCATGCGACACATCCAATATTGAGCTGATAATGTTACTGCGCCACGAAGTTGTGTGTACGTTGAACTTCTTTCGCGCCGTACACAGCCGACCGTGCTAATCGGAGGTGCGGGAAATGAACTTGAGAAGGCTTGATGACACGAAGAAAAACTTAAAAAGTCGACCTGGCCTACGACCAAGCCACTCGGAATGCGCCCCCATCTCATCAGATCTCAGCCGCAAAATAAAGTTTCGGGGAATTTGCCCGATTGCAAACCGGCCACGTTCATGAAAGGGTTGCCCAAAGATTGAAGACAAAAAGCCAGCGCAAAAAAAAACACGTTTACAAACGTACGAACGCAAATTAGCTATTCTCGGTTTTCGGTCTGCTAATTCAATACTTCCGAAGACAAAAGCACTTTGTAAACGCGTTGCGTCATCCATAATTTTTGCCTAATTTGCTTTTGGAGTTTTATTTCGTCCCATGGGTTTGAAATCTGCCCGATTACTTCCCCGAATGCACGCTTGCTGGCTCGTAATTGCTGTGGGCCGTTGTATAAATACTTTGCCGCTTGCCAATGGCTATAATCGTTTGTTTGTTTTTTGAGATTGAGAAGAATAAAAAAAATGCGCGCAATTTTAATATCAACAAAAGTAATTGAGCAAATCGGACACTTTTTGGCAGCATACTGACTGCAGAGATTCGTCCAATTTTTTGCCATTGACCAAACATGATAATCGGTGCGTAATTAAAACTTGATTTGAAGCTTTCGTGACCGCAGGAATTACTCTTTGGTTCTTTCGGTAAAGTCACGTAGAAAGAAAATACATTAAATATTATAATACGACGTTTCGATTGCAACACACACAACCGTCATCAGGTAGAACTAAATTTGAGAGAGGCAAAACACAAACACGGAGACGCACAGACAGACACAAGCAGAGACACAGAGAGAGACACACAATACAGAGACACACGGAGAGAGACACACAACATAGACACACAGAAACCCAATGCCTGTGTCGAGGCCTTAAATCGAGAGGGGGCCTCGAAAAAGAGGCATTGGGTCTCGGTGTGTCTATGTTGTGTGTCTCTGTGTTGTCTCTCTCTGCTTGTGTCTGTCTGTGCGTCTCCGTGTCTGTGTTTTGTCTCTCAAATTTAGTTCTACCTGATGACGGTTGCTTGTGTTGCAATCGAAACGTCGTATTCTATTATTTAATTTATTTTCTTTCTACGAACCAAAGAGTGGTGCGTAATTGCAACCTGGTACGTCTCACGTAGACTTTTCCACTGCGCAACCGAGCCATGCCAAGCCAGCCCCGCACGGATCAGGAGACGCCAGGTTGCTTTTCCACTGCAAATCCTGAACCCGTGCTGCCGACTTCGCAATCAATGAACGAGTTGAGCCGCGTGCAGACGAGGCAGCGGCGCTTCGTGCTCGCAGTGCGCGCCGACTTGACGTCACACGAATGGACGCTATTAGGAAGCCACTGGCTCTATACACTCTTAAATGTAAAACTGCTTGTTTGTCTTTAGTTTGTTGTCCTTCCCCCGCACCTCCAATGAGCACGATTGGCTACGTACGGTGCGAAAGAAGTTCAACACACGTACGTACATACAACGCTTGCGACCAGAGCCAAATTTCAAATAGGTCTTGTGAGGCCAATGCATCACGGTTTGCTTCAGGCTCGGCTCGGTAAACAGCATGTGGAGAGGGGCACTTTCGCCGATTAGACATCGTCAGTGTTGAGGGTTGCCACACGTTTGAAACCATTGGGGGTTTGACAGCAGCACGACGATGATGATGATGGGGGTGGTGTTGTCACGTGTTGTGTATTGTCGGGGGCCGCACTAAAGGCCACCAGGGGCCGCCAGTGGCTCGCGGGGCCTTACAATGAAGAAGCCTGGCTTACTGTGACATCCTTGGGAACATCTCGACAGGCCGTTTATAAACTAGACTGGCGTTAGCGGAAGGACACCGGGCGCCACGGTGGCGAGATGTTAACTACCTAGCCAGGTACACAGGAGGTCGTGGGTTCGATCCCGACCCTGACGCCTGCTGCTGTATATTTGGAGTTTGCGTCTCTCCCCCCGTGGTCTCGTGGATATTTCTCCGGGTCCTCCGGGTTTCCCCTCTACGTAGATAATCAACATCACGCGTTTCGAGTATTTGGCTGCTATAAATTTCCACACGATAAGCCCCTTCGTTGAGCTATCATTTGTGGTGGCCAGCTCGCTTCTGAAAAAGAGCTACATAGCTCAGTGGGCCTTATCTATTAATATAAACAATAGTTGAGTTTACTCCAGGAAACTATTCGCATTTTGCAGAGCGTTCTCTGATGGGTCTACTACTCTTCCAAGTTGGCCAGACGTCTTGGGATAGACCAGGGGTGGACAACCTTTCAAAGAAGAAGTGCCACGTGCTTTTGTCTTTGTCATTGACCAAAATAATTCGAGAGCCGCACCACACGCAGAGCTGGTGAAACAAAGATAAAGTTTAGTTGAGTTTTCAAAATTCTGCATCTCTGAGCGGCGGTTGTCGTTTGCCCGTCAATTAGTGAGCCCTGCCCCTTGTGCACACATCTCGGGGGAGAATCATTTTCCGGCATGGGTCACCAAAATAATTCACCGTCGCCCTGACCCTCAGACACAGCGGCACAGGGGCACGGTGTGGGACGGAGGCGTCCAGGTCAAGTGATGCAGCCAAGCCAATCGGAGTTGAAGAAGCCCTGGTGTGTCAGTGTCCGCCCGTCGTACTGCCAGATGCGATGGCCTTTGATAAAATACGCCAGACCTAGAGCAGCAGAACACAAACACGCACAAAGACAAAGATCCCCCGTGTAGCCTGCAACAGACTGTTGGGGCAAGTGCTGTTAGCGAGCAGCACCTATGAAGGCCGGCACAGCACACGAGGGGGTGGGTGGCCAGCACCACGCCCACCTGCCTTTGTCTCGCCAGTGCTGGTATTGACCGCACCAAGTACTCATTTAAGGCTGGGTTGACTTAGGAGAGGCCCATAACCAGATCAGATATTCGCCGCTGTCATTGGTCGTTAGCGGGAATCGAACTCGGGTAACCAGGATGGTAGTGCAGGGCGCGAGCCACAATACTACCGCTCCTCTAAGACAAATACAGAGATGCCCCATATAGCCTTTATCAGACTGTTGGGGCAAGTGCTGTCAGCTATGAAGGCCCGTACGCCACACGAGAGCGTGGGTGGCCAACACCACGCGCGGCTGCATGTGCATCCTCGGTGCCGATGTTTACACACCGCACCAGGCACTCATTTGAAGCTGAGTCGACCTAGGGGAGGCCCAGAACAGGTTCACACAATTGTCCCTGGTGTTGGCCGTGAGCGGGAATCGAACTCAGGTAGCCGGGTTCTTAGCGCAGCGCATCCTAACCGCTACACTACACACACTGACATTCATATTCTCACATCATTTTACAATGAGAGCTGCCAAATAAAAATTGCAAGCCAGAGGTCGTCGATTCGATTCCGTCTCCTGGCACTGACTGAATGGGTCCACCGTGTGGAGGGGTAAAGTGTGCGCACTCCCACCTCTGCAAGCACACACCACCCTCTGGAGGGCAGAGCGCACATACCCTCGAGAGCAGCGCTGCTTAACCTTTACTTCAGCCTTGCACCCCTTTGGTTCTCAACAGTAAACATATTGTACGTCAATAATAAATACACAGAGTTTGATGAAACAAGGTAGTTGTTACTTGCGTGCCTCGTGCTTAATTTGTGTTTTCAACGATTCACCTTCTAAACAAACCTGGCCATGTCTCGCACCCCCAGAAAGGGCATCTGGCACCCCGCGGGGCTGCGTGAACCCCAGGTTAAGGATCCCTGATATCGAGGGTGGATCACACACCCCGGTAGAGCAGCAGTTACCAACCTTTGAGCGTGCGGACCCCTTTTAAACACCCAAACATTTCGCTGACCACCACACGCTACCACTGCTGCTGCTACTCGTAGTGATTTGAAATTGGACATTTCCTCGACTGGGATGCGATTTTAATTTTCCGCGGACCCCCCCCCCCGCCGCCCGGAGTAGCCTCGCGAATCGCCCGGGGTCCACCGGTTGGGGACCGCTGGTCTCGAAGAGTTGACCTCGAATGAAGGCAGTGGTGTGATCAAGCAGTTGCAGGGCTGCACCTTTACCTTTGCATGTGTGCGTGTGTGCTGGCAGTACGGCAAGTAGATACATTTCCATCTGTACAGCGATTGAGTGTTACCGCCCTTGGCACACGCGAGTTTCTCCAGGTGCTCCGGTTTAGCTCGCACGTGCGTAAACACTCGTTCGTTTACGAAACATTGAAGTCGTGGGTTGCAGATCATGGGCAATGGTTTGGTGCCAGTTCTGGCCGCATTCGCCGCTTGTCTGCGATTTCCCCGACACCTCCGACTCGTCCTGAGAGAGTGAGACTCAAACCAGCACGCGTTGCAAATTGCCCTGCGTGTCTTTTGTCACGCACGCCAGGAAACGATTAGCACGGCTGGCTGCCTGCGGCGCGAAATGCGTTCGGTATGCGTGCGCACAAACCTACCGTCGCGCTCGAAAGCGGCGTCTATCGAAGCCGGGAGGCCGGAGAACGTCGCCCGGATCCTGCGCGGCGATCCGGGCTGCATCGTCTTCATCTCAGAATCGTACCTGCACAAACCGCCCGAGCGCAGAGACACATCTGACCAAGCTCGAAAAGCCATTTAGTTCACGACTCGGTGCTTTGAGGCAGCTCCCTGTGAACATGATAACAACACTGAACGCGGGTCTGTCCCAGCGCCAAAGAATGTATCACGCCGAGACTCACCAGACTACGGCGATATTCCAAAATTACCTACCCACCCAATCACCCGCCCAAGCACCGACCCACCCATCCGATCACCCACCCACCCAATATTTTTTTCGAATAATTTGTGTATTTAGTTTGTTGTCCTTCCCCGCACCTCCAATTAGCACGGTTGGCTATGTACGGTGCGAAAGAAGTTCAACATACGTAAATACATACAACGTGCGAGGTATCTGAACGGGTCCTGGGCTCACTCCTCACCGACCCGCACTGACTGGTGTGGTGAAATATGGTCAAACAAACCCCCTCGACTCATCCGGCAAGGGGAGGCCTTCGTAGATTTCAAACAACTCCCAGAAACGTGCACAAGAGTCGCTCGGGCACCCGCGCCTTATGCACAGACCATCAACAGCCCCTGAAGAACCGCATCGTTGGTCATCCTTGTCTTCGGTCACCGTCAAATACATTTGAGCAAACGTGACCGTCTGACAGGCGTACTGGAACATCTGTGGAAACGAGATTTATAGCTAAATGGATTCCTCCAGCATGACCAAATATTCAGATTCTTATCATGCACGAAGGCCGAGTCCTGTTTGCAACAAGGCCGAGTGCTCTGGACAACTAAAGTCAGTTTGTCAATCTAGACGATGATGATTTAAAAGTGCATAGCTCCAAGTGGCTTCCTAATATTGGAAGGAAGAGCATTCAAGACGGCCGCAGAAACGCATCTGAAAGTGCCGCGCGATGATTCGGTGACAGCCTTTGTTCATCCTCGCCTCGTGGCGAGGATGACCGGAGTTCACGTTATGGTGGTTGATGCTCCTTGATGAGAGACGCTGGGCGAAAGGTGAGAAATACGTCTGGCAGGGAAAGGTGAGGTACGTCTGACTGAGAAGGATGAGATACGTCTGGTGGGGAGGTGTGACGTCTGATGGTGAAGGGCGACGTCTGGTGGTGAAGGGTGATGTCTGGTGGTGAAGGGTGACGTCTGGTGGGGAGGGGTGATGTCTGGTGGGGAGGGGTGACGTCTGATGGGGAAGGGTGACGTCTGATGGTGAAGGATGACGTCTGATGGGGAAGGGTGACGTCTGGAAGGGTGACGTCTGATGGAGAAGGGCGACGTCTGGAAGGGCGACGTCTGACGGGGACCTCCACAGCAGGTGTCCCGAGAAGACGAGGTGGCTCTGCCAGCGGCGGCTGTAGTAGGCGGCGTCGATGTGGGCGGGGCCCTCCGCTCCGTGGGCCGCCGGCAGCGGCCTCGGAGCGGCCTCTTCGAGGCGCCCTCCCGAGAACCTCCAGGTCAGCGAGCCTGGCGACGGACGTCACGTGCCGTGGCTGAGTTAGCGGCCTTAGATTCTTGAACGCGCCGATTTATGTTTCTTCTTTTAAATACGCTACGCGGGAAAAAACTCTCTACGCGAGTTTACGGGTCTCAATGTGAGTCTATGGGTCTCTATGTGAGTCTACGGGTCTCTATGTGAGTCTATGGGT